>JADRCD010166442.1:0-14997 GCA_019843815.1 Montemys delectorum
AGGGCAGGTGCGGGGCGGCAGGCGCGGCGGGGCGCGGGGTCCGGCCGCCCGGGTCCCCAGCTTCGGCGCCACTGGCGCCCCCGGCCCGGACTCGAGGCGCAAAGGGGCTGCGCGCGACGGGGGCTGCGGAGGAGCCGGAGCGCCAGGCGGTGCGGGGACGTGCGGCGGCGGCGAGACCGAGCCGCGCCGCGTGCGAGGAAAAGCCGTCCTTATACTGACACCAAATGTCTTCGGGGAAAGCTGCAGGCTCGGGGCGCTGGAGGGGGAGGCGTGCGGGCGACACACTGAGTGACGGTGGCGCGACTGAGTCCCCTCCGGAGGGGCGGGAGCCCCCGGGAGTGCAGCCACCTCCTGACAATTTAGGGTCGCACCGCTGGGGAGGGTCCTGACCCTTTTGGCATTGGGCTTCGTCCATCATGCCTAAAAACGGGAGACCCTTTGAATGAGCAGCTCAAGTGCCAAATGCTTGCTGGTCTTGTTACATACAGTTCGGATTCTCACTGGGCTTCCTGTGTGGGTGCTTGCTCCACTGCCCAGTGAGTGGGTCACCAGCGTAATGGTGGAACCAGTCTCCAAAGGTCGTTCAGAAACCCAAGTTCCCACCAAGCTTCCCATGCTGGTCCCACTTCTTCCTGCCCTTCAAGATGGACTCAAAGACCACCAGCAGAGCAGTGGCTTGTGCATGTCTGTAATCCCAGAAAAGGCAAGCGGATCTCCAAAGTCGAGATCATCCTTAGTCCATAAAGCCAGTTCCAGGCCTACATAATGAGAACCCAATCTCAAAACAAAAAGGGAGAGAGAGAGAGAGAGAGAGAGAGAGAGAGAGAGAGAGAGAGAGAGGAGGGACCCTACCTCCTTTTAAAAGGCTTCTGAGTGACCTACATGCCCCGCTCCCACCCACAAGGTGGGCAGATAGCCACTTTTACCCAGCTGCAAGGTCAGTCTTCAACCTCACCCCTGGGCAGCTGAGAGACCATGAAATGGGCACTCATCTTCCTTGCTTTCGGCAGCACCAACTTCCCAATCCCAACCCTCTTACCAGGTGGCCCCCTCCTCTCCCCCTCGTGGGTTATGGACTCCAGGAAGGAGCATGCAGATTTATGATCCCTTTTCATTGGTTAGTGAGTGTATATAGGCAGATTAAAGGCGTCAAGAGCCTACCAAATGCAATCAGCTCTTGCTTTCCCTGGGACCCTGGGACGGGGCACCTCATTTTTGCTGTCAACAAACCTTGAGGCCAGAGATGAGCCTTTAAGCAGAGGTCACTCTGCTGGAAAGCAGCCGCCCCGTGTATGAAGTGGATGCTCCCCAGTCCGTACCCACTGTCTGTCTGTCTGTCCTGGCTTTCCGATGCTGGGATGGTGGGATGCAGCCCTGACCAGCAGCAGCTCTGGGAGGAAAGGGTTTATTGAGCTTTAAACACCCATCGTGGAGGAAGCTGGAGGCAGGAACTGAAGCAGAGGCCACCGCAGGGTTATCATTAATCAAGAAATGGCCCACAGCCGTATCCACTGGTCAGTCTAAGGAAGCAGCTCCTCAACTGAGCTCCCCTCCTTCTAGGTGACTCTAGTTTGGGTCAAGTTGACAAAAACTGGCCTGGAGAGATGGCTCAGCAGTTAAGGGCACTGACTGCTCTTCTAGAAGGTCCAGAGTTCAATTCCCAGCAATCACGTGGTGACTCACAACCATCTGTAAATGGGGTCCGATGCCCTCTTCTGGAGTGTCTGAAGAGAGTAACAGTGAACTCACATACATGAAATAAATAATAAAATAAATCTTTTAAAAAAAAAATACTTGACAAAAACTTGCAAGATGGGCCGCCCTGCCCCGGCCCTTCCGACTTCCATGGAGACTGTATGGCAGGGTCTGTTCATGAGGCTGGGGCTCCAGGACAAAATACAGCGAATGCCCCAGGGATCAGTTGTTCTGGCAGAGGGGCCAGTTGGTGGAGATGAGACAACTTTTTATAAAAAAAAAAAAAAAAAAAAAAAAGCCTCCCAGGGAATGTCTGGTAAGTGTACACAAAACTAGGAGGCCCCTGTAGTAGAACTGAACCAGCCGGCCAGAGGCCCCAGGTTGGACAGGAGGGCTTCAGATCACAGTGGATTCCAAGGATGGCTCGTCAGAGGTGAGATACATGGACAGGGTCACAGAAGCCATGTAGGACTGAGTCAGAGATGGGTGGAGCAAGGGAAAGGGCAGACACCGAGGCAGGAGTAGGTGGTGAGGGCAGGTATGCCCAACCCTGGCCAGCGGCATGTACAGCTAAAAAGACCAGGGCATGGAGAGTGACAGACTTCAGGGTGGGAAGAACATCCCAGCCGTTCTCTCCTCACCACCCTGGCTATATTCCCAAGGCTCTTCAGGACTTTGAGAACCTACCAGGTGGTAAGCTTGAAGGTCTAGCCCCTCAGCACAGCCCCTCAGCACAGTACGGATACCCAGCCCTAGAATTCATCCCCAGGGCGACGCCTTGCTTCCTTCTAGGCAACTCCTTTGTTTCCCTTGATCTTCAATTTACCCAGCCCATCCTATCCCTGGACAGTGAGTGAGTCGGAGAATAATGGAGTGTTCAAATAAAGGTCAGGGAAGGAAGGAGGAGTGAGAGGAACCATCAACTACTGCAGGCTGGGTGCACCAGGCTGGGGCGGTTCCTCTCAGAGGTCTCGCTGGCTGCGAGCGGGCGGGAGCTTCATTTATTCATTATTGCTATTTATATTGTGCCTGGTATTTGCAGAAGGCTGCGTCGGCCGCACACACTCATTAGGCCCCACCATGCCCTGGGAACTGAGCCTGCCAAGTCCTGCCAGGAGCTGGGTGAGGTAGACGGAGACCCGGAGTCCCCAACCTACCCACCTGACAGCTAGCAGGCTCCCCATTGCTTCTGCACAAGCTAGCTTCCAGGGGCAAAGCTCAGCTTTCTCAGTACTCTAGTGTCTCTGGACAGAGCATATGCACGTGCGCACGTGAGCACATGCACACACGCGCACACATACACACACGTCACCCTGTTAGAGAACTTTCTTACAATTATAGTAACCAGAGAGGTGGGGCTGTCTATAGCTGGGGCTAGAAGAAGCTGGGTCAGAATTCTGACCCTAGAATCTAAAGTTAGGATCTTTCTGGACTTAAAGATCATAAGGGCATACATATCCTCACTACCATGCTGATTCATGTCTCAGGTACTCAGAGACTATCTAATCTATCTGTGCCTCACTCTGATAGGAGCCCCTGGCAAGGACTCACACTTTTAAGCCTTGCCAAAGTCTTATAGAACCCTTGCTTCTAGTTTACAGGTCAGGGTCAGTTGGCACAGAGAGGTGAGGTATCTTGTTTGAGGTCACGTTTGGGACTCACATTTGGAGCATCTGTGTCCTTAACTAGAATTCTGAATTTAAAGCCCTCAAAAGCAGCAAGATGCCCCAGCAGGTAAAGGTGCTTGCTGCCAATTCTCACAACCTGAGTTCAATCCCCAGGCCCCTATATGGCAGAAGGGAGAACCAACTCTCACAAGTTGTCCTCTGACCTCCACATACATACTGTGACACATACAATAAATAGACAAATAAAAATGGAACGGCACTTTTTAAAACTCAAAAACTCCCATAATCAAGGTTTCCAAGACTCCAAACCAAGAGTGAATTTGACAGCTAAAGAAGGGAGACAGCTGGCCCAAGGGGCACGGATGTGAAGATGGGCTGTCCTCGCCAGCCCGGCTCAGTCCCTGTCCCCCAGTTACCCTCCAAACAGAGATCTACCCTGACACAGCAGCTCTGGGTCCTATTAGCAAGCCCCTGGGGCCGCTCATCACAGGAGGGGCAAACAGGAAGAAATTCACATTGGAAATTGAACTCCAGCCTTCCCAAAGCTCCTACTGGGCTCTGGGCCTGAGCCAGGGTAGAGGGCACTTCAGAGGGAAAAGCCTGGAATTGCTGACTACAGAAAACAAAGAGGAGATTTGGAGCAAGATACTGAGGAAGGGAGGGAGGGAGGGAGGGAGGAGGGGGGCACCGGCTTCCCATATGGGATGAGCAGGCTGAACTGACATCTCATGGAGATCACAGAGGCCCTAGGGACCACTGTTTAGGGTACAGGAGGGAAAAAAGAGAAGAGACTATAAGATGAAGGAGGCAGTGTCATATGGAGGGGTGAGTCCAAAGAGAACCCCAAAGGGGCCCAGGGCTTCTAAGCTCCAGATGAGAGCCTTGAAACTATGTAGCTGCAGTATTGTCCCTTCCCACAAAGCCTCAAAAGGATAAAGGAAATATAGAAAGGCCTGTTTAGTGGGTCTTTCCCCAAGTCTCCTCCAAGCTGGTATGGCCAAGAACAGCTCTGGGTAAGCCAGTCAGTGCACCCCACCCCTAAATGAACCAGCCAGTAGAAGCAAAGAGCCAGAGCCAGGGTGAGATGCAGCTGGCTCATTCAGCTAAGGAATAAGGAATGCCCCTTCTCCTTTGGCAGGTGCTCACTTGCTTCATTAGCCCACTTAACCCCACACACACAGCCCAAGTCAAGGGGTTGGGAACCTCCACATATGACTGAGAGAACCTGAGCCCATCAAAATTAAGTGAATTGCCCAGGGTCATATCGCTAATGAGCAGCAAAAACTGGATTCTATGCCAGAGTGAGCAAGGGTGAGTGTGTGCAGGTATGGGGAGAGAGATCCGTCTCCTACCTCCTCTGGATGTGAGATGGAAGGAGCAGAAGGCAAATGGGGACAGCTGTAAAGAACCTCAGGTCCTGCCAGGTGGGAAACACCTGACATTCAGCCAGAAGTGATAGTTGATGGTCTAGAAGAGACTATAAGATGAAGGATGGGAACTCACTGGATGGGAACTAAAATGTCCAGTCTGGACATAACTGAAAGAGCTAGCTAGCTACCTGGCACCCAGCACCTGCCACAAGAACAGGAAGACAGGGAAGGACTGTCAGACCAACAGTCATCCAAAACCACCAGAACCATCCCCCAGAAAATGACAGTTGGCACCATCCCCTTTTGCCTCAGAGTATCCTAGGCTCCAGCATACAGTAGGCATTCAATATTTGCTGGGCATCTCTCTTTTTTCTTTTCAAGACAGTTACATGTAGCTGAGGCTGGCCTCAAACTTGCTTTGTAGCTGAGGAAGACCTTGAACTTAAGGTCCTTCTACCTCAGCCAGCAGAGAGCTGGGTGGCAGTCATGGTTACCATATGTGGGGGGTTATGCAGTTCTGGAGGAATGAACCCAGAGCTTTGTGCACCTAACCAAGCACTCAATGAATGGAGCCGCATTTCCAAGCCTTCCTTTTTTGCCTTCCTTGAATACAATCCTGTAGAAGTAATTTTCAGGCTTGTTTTTACTGATGAGGAAGTGAAGATTGAAGGTGGGTAAGATGGCTTAGCTGATGCCTGAGTTCAATTATCATGGAAAGAGAGAACCGACTCCTACTGGTTCCAAACACACACACACACACACACACACACACACACACACACACACACACACGCGCGCAATCAAAATGCCATTCAAGGACTGAAGAGATGGCTCAGCGGTTAAGAGCACTGACTGCTCTTCCAGAGGCTCTGAGTTCAATTCCCAGCAACCACATGGTGGCTCACAACCATCTGTAACGGGATCTGATGCCCTCTTCTGGTGTGTCTGAAGATAGCTACAGTGTACTCACAAAATGCCATCCTCCCCCCAAAAAAATCATGAAATAAAAAGCTGATGAAGTAGAGAGACATCATGTGACAAGCCAACTGGTCACTCAGTACTGTTTCTTGAATTCCTTCCACCTACCAGGTACCAAGTACACAAAGATGCAGCCCAATCGGGAGACAGCCATGTCCAAACAACTTGAATATACATTTGTAGAAGAGAGCTCAGAGCCCTAGATGTGGGAGGTGAGGGGGAGAGGGGTCACAGCAGGCAGAACGATAGCTCGGTGGCCTTGGACAGGGCATTTGAGCAGAGGAAGGCTATCCTTGCTAAGGCACTGGCAGCTTGAAGCCACAGGAGAGGAGAGGGGAGGGGCAGGACAGATGAAGCCTCAGGACCACCATGGTATGGTATGATGAAGGATCACCACAGAAGGATGGGGGCAGAGTAGCCCTCCCCTCTCTCTCCCTCTGCGCTTGTCTCCCAGGCTTGGCCTGTCTTGCTCTCCCTGTCCCGGGACTGTGTGCATAAGTCTCCTCTCTGTTTTCTCCACGGCTACTGCTGCTTAAAGAAAGACTAAAAGAGCTGGCAACTCTCCCTTTTATCCTGGAGGGACAACAGCTGGCTCCAGCGTTCAGAACTGCAGGAAGCTGCCTCCCGTGTCACCATCGAGGAGAGACAATGAAGCACGGGTGGGAGCAGGCCCTGCGATGGCCATTGTCATGATCACTAGAACATCAACCCTGACCCCAGTCCTGCAGCCTCTCACCCCTGACAGTTCTGTTGGGCACTGTAAGGAACACTGAATAGGCTTTGCCCAGAAATGGAGTGGACATCACCCAGCCTCCTGCACCTCCTGAAAGTCTCTTATCAAGGATGCTTTGTTTTAAGGTTTTAATCTTTTCTATTTTCTGTGTATGAGTGTGTGTGAGTGTATGTCTGGACACCGTGCGCATGCAGTTTCCACCGAGGCCAGCAGAGGGTGCTGTATCCCCCCACCCCCACCCCCCACCCACCCCGACTGGAGTTACAGAAAGTTATGAGCTGGAAATTGAACCTGGGTTCTCTGGAAGAGCAATCAGTGCTCTTAACCACTGAGCCACCTCTCTAGCTCTGGTCTCCTGGTGGATAGTAAAGGCCACCCTTGAGGCTCCTACCCAGTAAGGACCCTTCTTCCCTCTGGCCCTGCTCTAGCCTACAGCCGCTGCTAGGAGGTCTGCAGAATAAGTGAATACATGAATGCATGGATGGATGGATGGATGGATGGATGGATGGATGGATGGATGGATGGACAGATGGACAGACAGATTACCAATGATCACAACAAGGAGTGATGGGTCACAGTATGGAACTAAACAGAGTTTTATCAGGGGAGCTCCTACTTTAATGAGGGAGTTAGGAACTACAGACAAGGGCTGGAGAGATGGCTCAGCAGTTAAGATCACTGACTGCTCTTCCAGAGGTCTTGAGTTCAGTTGCCAGCAACCACATGGTGGCCCACAACCATCTGTAATGGGATCCAAATCCCTCTTCTGGTGTGTCTGAAGAGAACTACAGTGTACTCATATAAAATAAATAAATAAATAAATAAATCTTTAAAAAGAAAGAAAGAAAGAAACTACAGACAGTAAACGTCTAATGAGTCAGATGGTGACCAGCACACAGGGGAAAGTAGAGCGAGGGGAATAGACTGGGAAGGAAAACAGGGTTGTCCTCCTTTTGTGTTTTAATGACTAAGTATTCAGTTCAAGGCCTCATGAATGCTAACTAAGCATGTACTCTACTACTGACCCACACCCCCAGCCTTGGGGTTGTCATTTTAAGAGCTGTGGTTGAGGCACCAATGAAACTCTGATCTTTTAACAAAGGCTCTGATTCCCATGAAGAGAGTGGGGAGAGCATGTCTATCACCTACACACACACACATACATTCCTCCTCTTGGGTACTTGTTGCTAAGGGACCTCAATCAGAGATAACCCTAACCAGAAGGAGCAGAGGCTGGGGCTCAAGCCAGCCACAGATCTGCCTCACACCTTTCATCCATCTCTTATCACACACACACACATAGCTCTGACAAGTGCAAAAACTTGACCAAGATCACCCAGCAGGGAGTGTGAGGTATGAGAGCAAGGTCCAAAGCCTATGCCAACTCCACTCTCCCCAGCCTGCCTAGGCCCATACAACCTGGTTATAAAAGCCCACAGGTCCTCCTTTGCCTTGACCCTCTAGAGAAAACTGGGAGCTTTGTCCAATACATGACCCAGAACACTCACCTCTAGAACACAGAGCCACCCTCTCTAAAGGAGAAGATATGCAGATACCAACAGTCTTCACACTCTGTCTGCGTCACTGGCATATAGCTACACACACACACATACACACACACACACACACACACACACACACACACACACAGACCCTCACACATACACCCAAACAGACATGTTCCTAATAAACACACTCTTGGTGAGACACAAATTGACACAGACACTTTCACATGCCTCTCAAGTACAGGTAGACATAGGCGTGTTGTTATTAAATTCGCACTCGCACAAGCACAGATGTACCCCCTTCCCCAACTGCATTCACAAAGGGAGAGTGGTCCACAATGAGAGACATAGGGAAAGGGGAGACAGAGAGAAGGGTGATGGAGAAAATTGAGGAAGGGGTGGGGAGGGTTAGGGGGTTTGATCGAGTGGGGAAGGAGCAAGTTCAGCAGAACAGAGAGGAGAGGTTCTGGTCGAAGGATGGGAGAGGAGGGAAAGATGGGGCGGTGATAGGAGGCAGCCAGGAGGAAGAAGAGGAGGGAACTGGAGGCCGCTGTGATTGGAGCCTAACTTTAGCTGCAGAGCAAGATGACTCACACTTGGGGGGAGCGCTGAGCCGGCTCCAGTTTTCTGTTTATATACCTCCAAGAGCTAAATATACAGGCTGAGGGGTTCTTCTGTTCTGGTCCAGCAGTTCCTTGTGTTCTCCCCCTGCCTTCACTCCCTCCCTCCAACACACACACACACACACACACACACACACACACACACACCGTCTCCAGAGGCCTCTACCACATCAGCCTTCACCCACAGCTCTCCACTCTAGGGTACCAGCTGCCAGGAGATGACCATTGGGTTTTGCTTCAGACTCAGAAATAAACATGGTACAAACTGCCCCTTTCTAAAGCCAGAAGGTCGGGTGGGAGGATTCAGTGCTTGCCCAAGGTCATTCAGCACGAAGTAGACGTGCCAGGCTAAAGTCTTCAAGGCTGTCAGACCAGAATCTCTCTGCAAGAAAAGGGGCAAGGGCCTGGGGACTGATTCCCCAAGAGCGGGCAGGTGGAGGCTGTAAAAAACAGGTACAGAGTATCAACTGGAGTTGGGGGTGAGTAATTAGGGGTCTTGAAAACAGATATTTTCATCGCTAATGCCAGCCCCCCTCTCCCGGTCTAGCCTTCCAGGTAGCTTGCCCATTATCATCAGACCTGGACCAGCTTCCCTGGACCCTGGTTTGCAGGGTGAGTTTTCAATGCCTCTGACCAGGAAAGCCAAAAAAAAAAAAAAAAAAGGCCTGTCGCTGTCCGTGGTGCTGATCCCGCGTTGTTCTTCCAGAGCAGACATGGCTGTCTCTTCTGCAATCTTGACAGTATAGTAGACTCAGGAAAGAGACTGTGGCCACAGGAAAGGACGAGAAGAGACAAAGGACATGGGTTGTGAGCAAGCCACAGACTTCAAGGAGAGAGCTGACAGATGGGGCAAGCTGAGCCAGATCAGAGTCGGTGTGCCCAGCTCGACAAAGCTGTTGACATGCACAAATGGATGGGGGCTGGAGGGCAGAACTGGGTAGGTTTAAAGTAATGTCCTCAGCCTCAGAGTTGAACTAAAGCGCTTCTGGTACCTGTGTTCTTGTTACCCATCTCGATGAAAAGGTTGTGAGTTTTCACACTGTCACAGAACAAACAGAACCGTGACTTCCGTTTCCCAGGTGCGCCACTGTTTCTTGTACTCTTGACAGCTCCATTGCATAGCTGACAGGTTCGAAAATTTTGTTTTCCTCTGAGAAGTAGAGAAGTGTTAGCCCCTCCTCCTCCATCACAAGCTGCGCTCTGGGCCTGGCTCCCTGACCCACACCTGCCCCCCAGTGGCTCAGTTACTTTCCAGTCCCTACCCCGGCTTCTGCCACCAGGCCTCTGCATGTTTCTCCCTGGCATAGGTGCCTTCTCAATCCCTTTCTCCTTCAAGGCCCAGCTGCTGGAAAGCAAGAACACTATCGTCACTCCAGAGGCCCCACGGCCCCACAGTTGGGACAAAGACGACCTGGCCTGTTCCATTGTTTTCCTGTCCAGGACTAAAAAGGTATTGCAGGTGGACCTGGGGGACTCCATGTTTTTAACTAGAAGCTTAGGACATTTGTCTGTCTGTCTGTCTGTCTGTCTGTCCTAAGCGAGTCTGGAACTCTATGTAGCTAAAGATAGCGTTAAATTTCTGATCTTCCTGCCTCTGTGTTACAGATGTGTGCCACAACCTCTGGCTCTTGCAGTGCCAGTGATCCAATACAGGGCTTCACACACACTAAGCAAACTCTCCACCAACTGAGTGTACTTTGTCCACAGCCCAGAAACATGCCACTTTAAGCCACCGTAAGAAAAATACAATGGGCCCTTTTCCAACCCCCTTTTTGTCCCATTTTACAGAGGAGAACACAGAGTGAGCAAGGGAGAGCCTTATACAAGGTTGTCTGTAGAGAGAGTAGACCTAGTAGGCACCCTGAGGCTACCCAAGAATACATGGAAGTTTTTTTGGAGAATGAGAAAGAGGAAGAAGAGAAAGAAGAAGAGGAGGAAGCAGAAGAAAGGGGTGTACAACATTCTCTCTCAGGTCACTGGGCCGGGTCTGACCCACCCACACACCCAGGAGAGAATCTTTGGACCCGGTGGGAAGATGGCCCCACCTTTTTTCTTCCACAATCCCACCTGACAGAGCATCCTAGCCTCCAAATAATGAACAATTTCTAATTTAATTACATCTTTAATTCATCTGGGTCTCCAAGGAACAGCAAGCTGAAGTCTGCAGAGCCGCTCAATAGTTCCGGACAGGGAGGAGGGATTTCTTCCTCTGTTTGAGGGAAAGGAGGGGAGGCTCCTGTTCTCTCCCACCTGTGTATCCCCTGTCTGCCCTACAAGGAAGCCTCTGACACCCTCTGAGATGAACAGGAGAGAACCCAGGGAGGCAGTTTACAGAGGGCGAGGGGCAGCAAGAAAAGTACCCACACACACACACCCAGTGTGGAAGACACACCGTCTGGCCATGGCCTAGCCATGGCCCGTTTTTGCCAGTCACTGTCACCATCAACAGTGTCATTTCTTGAGGGTTTTCTTCAACTTACCACCACCTGCTTCTGGTTTACTTGTTTAATTTTGTTTCGTTTTGTTTTGTTTTTTGAAACAAGGTTTCATTTGGCCCAGACTGAGCTGAGGATTTTAGTCCTCAGACCTCCACCTCCCCAGTGCCGAGCTTACACATGTGTATCACTACGCCCAGTTTATGTGGCCCAGGGATCTGACTCCTGAACTGCTTGAAGGCTGGACAAGCAAGCGCTCTACAGCTTAACCATAGCCCTCTCCCTTACCATCTGCTTTACAAATGAGGAAACCGAGGTTCAGAGGAGAGGGTGTGTCCAAGGTCACAGGATAAGAAAGAGGCAGACTTAGGTCTTTAAAGTTCTTCTCCCAGCTAGAACCCCCTGAATGCATGGTCCACTTCAGTGGGGGCCTCTCACACTACTGCATCTCTGTCAGGTCTAAGGACCAGCACTAGCAGGCCCATGCACCATCTAAAGGGGTTTGCATATTTGTAATTTCCACATAGCAAAGATGCTGATGATGTGGATGGTGATAATACCAAGTAAAGCCTGGGCTCTTAGAATGTATGAGGCTCTAAGCACTTTTCACACATGAACTCATTCCATCCTCACAGCACCTTAGAAGGTAGGTATCACTTCTCCCTGTCCACCTTGCAGATGAGGAGTCAAAAGCCCAATGAGGCAAGTCACCCACCTGAAGGTCTTTCAAACAGGAGGTCCCTGGAAACTCACAAAGGGATACTGACAACCCCATCCTAAAGAAGGGGACAGAAGCAGATGGATCTTTGAGTTTAAAAGCCAGCCTGGTCTACAAAGTGAGTTCCAGGACAGAAGGGGCTACACAGAGAAACTCTGTCTTAAAAAAAGAAAGGGGGTGTGGGGTGTGGAAGATAACACAGGAAGCTGACAGACAGGGTGAGGGGTGGGAGGTGGGGGATGTGGAGAATAGACTTATTTCTGACTTAAGGAAGATGAGGCAGGTATGGGGGGGGTGCACAACCAGTTCCTTTGTAGGGGTACAGGAAGACGTGCCCAGTAAGCTGGGAGGATGTGACCATTGGGGTCTGAACTGACTTGGAAACCATGCCACCCCAGGGTTCATGAACTCCATGGCCCTCTTGGAGCCCATTTTCCAAGAGAGGGGTTAGATGTGGGTGCTCACACCAGCACATGTCTGCTGACATCCAGTCAGAGGCCACCTCAAAGCTCCCTCCTGAACTAAGGCTACCCAGGTGCCCAGCTTCAGTCCAGACTCCTCTCAAGGTCAGCTCCAAGGGCTGACAACATCCTAGCTGCAGGACAGCAGCTGTGATAAGTCCATCTCCCATGGCAGACCACAGCCGCACGGCTAAGGAACATTTCCGTCTCCCAGCCTGTTCCTCCTGCCCATCTGCCCCTCCCTGAGAGTTGCCATCTTTGCCCACCCTGTCACCTGGCCTCCTCAACCCACCTCATACTGGCATTCCTCCCAGCATTCCAACAGTTTCCGGAACATGGAACATAGTAGGTATTCAACACATTTTCTATATGCTAAATTCATTCAACAATAATGTTGGGCACACAGTAGGGGCCACACATTGACCAGGCACCATTTGGTGAAGAATGAAGCAGGCCAGCTCCCTGAGGCGCTGCCATCTTCATGGGCAGATAACACAGGTTAGAAGGGGTTGGAGCTGATGTACACTGCACAGAGCAGTTCTCTCCCTCTCCTTCTCCCTCTCCCTCCCTCCCTCCCTCTCCCTCCCTCCCTCTCCCTCCGTCCCTCCGTCCCTCCCTCCCTCTCTCTCTGACATAATTACTAGTTTATAATTCATATGCTCAGCTATTTCTAAAGAGGATTTCTTTAAAAGTTAAAATAAAAGGCCAGAAATCATTTAAGGACCCAGAATGAGAGAGAGGCACTGGGACGCTGAAGGGGATATATTCCAACCTGAATAATAGAGTGGTGTTACACAATCAAGTAATAAATTTCAAGTGTGACAGTTGAATAACACTTCCCATCTAAGCTTCCCGATATCGGGGGATGGGGAGATGGGCATGGACCACTGCTCACCTGCTTCTGCCTTTCACTAGCTCTCTCCCCTTCCTAAACTTTCTGGTTTTCCATCCAGAAACTGCCCCACATGGGGATCCATCCCATATACAGTCAACAAACCCAGACACTATTGTGGGTGCCAACAAGTGCTTGCTGACAGGAGTCCGATATAGCTGTCTCCTGAGAGGCTCTACCAGTGCCTGACAAATACAGAGGTGGATGCTCTCAGCCAACCATTGGACTGAGCACAGTGTCCCCAATGGAGGAGCTTGAGAAAAGACCCAAGGAACCAAAGTGGGTTTGCAGCCCCATAGGAGGAACAACAATATGAACCAACCAGCACCCCCAGAGCTCCCAGGGACTAAACCACCAACCAAAGAGTACACATGGAGGGACCCATGGCTCCAGCCGCATATGTAGCGGAGGATGGCCTTGTCAGTCATCAATGGGAGGAGAGGCCCTTGCTCCTGTGAAGGCTGGATGCCCCAGTGTAGAGGAATGCCAGGGCCAGGAAGCAGGAGTAGGTGAGTTGGTGAGCAGGGGGAGGGGAGAGGAGATAGGGCATTTTTGGAAGGGAAACCAGGAAAGGGGATAACATTTGAAATGTAAATAAAGAAAATATCTAATAAAAAAAAAAAAAAAACCTTTCTGCTCTTTACTCTTCCTTGGTTTTCAAATCTACAGTGGAAGACTCTATCCTTTTTGATATCTATGTCCCCCTTGCAAGGGAAAAACAATGTCAAGTTAAACAGCTACAGGATGAGTGTGAACTGATTTAGGCCTGAAGAAAGCATTGATGGGCACTCCCACATCATCTTTGGGGCTCCTGCCTAGACCACAGCTTCCTGGGTTGCTGGAAGGGAATCTGAAGGCAGACCATTTCCACAATGGCTCAGTATGGAGTCACTGAGTTCAAGACAATTCTGCAAGACAGACCTAGTTACCTATAAGTCACAAATGAGGAAACTGAGGCAAAGAAAGGAAGGTGGTTTGTGCAGCGTTGCCCATTTCCATGTCCCTGAATATTTACCTCAGGGTAGGAGACTCTAAGACTTGGGTGATGAGCAGGGAGAAGAGGTACTTCCAGGCAGGCCTCAGTCTGGTATAAAAGGATCTGAAGATGGAAGATGGAGACCAGTCTCTGCTCCCTAGTTGCCATGGCAACAAGGCCTCCATTCCTGGCATTGTAGGATATTTGCATTTTAATAGAGACGTAATTAGTAGGAAAGGCTGAGACTGGAAGAGTCTGGGCACTGCACATACACACCCTATGGATCCAGAATCCCCCACCTAGAGGCCACTGAGGCCCAGAATCAATCCAACCAACACATGGTCCTCTCCAAGCCTTTAGTAACACTCCACAGATCACCTGTACCTCACCTGGGGCAGGGAGTGGGGGGCACTTCAGGACATCCCCACTGTCGAGATGGAACACTGAGACACATGGAAGACAGACTGGCTCAGGACCCCACAGTGAGATCACATGCCCAGCATCCAAACTCCACTCACTTTGCCTAAAGCATCGGAGCCATAGGGGTCTAGCAGGGGTAGGAACCAGCCCACACTTCCCCAAGGCCACTAAGACCCAGAAAAAGAAAATACCTACTAAAGTCACAAAGAAACTTGTTGACAGAGCTGGGCCTTCAGAGACCCACCTTTGACCCTACCTAGGTCACTGTCCAACCCTAGAACATCAAAGAAATTTTCCAGCCGTGTCTTCCTGCCTCCCCAAATCCAAAGATGTTAAAAAGAAGCCGTGGTAAGCCAGATAATGATGGTGCACACCTTTAATCCCAGCACTCGGGGCGCAGAGGCAGATGAATCTCTGTGAGTTCCAGGACAGCCTGGCCTACATAATGAATTTCAGGACAACCAGGGCTTCAGAGAGAAACCCTGTTCTGAAAAAGGAGGAGGAAGAGGAGGGGGGAGGAGGAAGGAGGAGGAGGAGGAGGAGGAGGAGGAGGAGGAGGAGGA
>JADRCD010166443.1:0-18173 GCA_019843815.1 Montemys delectorum
CATTGAGATGTTTTTCTTCTTTTTTTTATTGATTTAAGTTTTATTGTACTATGATGAGAAAAAATACATGATTTCAATTTATCTGAATTTGTTAACATTTAAAAACATATTTTAAGTAAATAGACTTACACCACATTCTTGTTTCCCTTTTATACCCCCTTCAATACCTGCAATACCTTTCGTTCATTTTTTTAATTTGTCATATTCTTTAAAATTTATAAAATATTGTAACAATAAAAATGAGTATTATAAAAATTGTTTGATATAAAACAACAATCAATTGAACAGTCTTATGTGGATGCTTGTCTACAGCAATACTGAAAATACATACATTTGTCTCAATATAAATTTGAAATAACTCCAAATATATTAACCGTGTATTTAAAGAAAAATACATCACTACTAGTATTTTTTTAAATGAACATAAATAGATAAAGTCTTTGTTTTGTTTTTAGTAGAGATTAAAATCTTGGCTCTTACTTGGCTCAAAATAAGAACAATTTTTAGACACTGGAGTTCATTGTAATAAGGCTGTATTTACTTCAGTGACCCTCACATCACCAAAGGATTTTACCTCCATTGTAGCTAAGCTGAGAGTGGGCAGTTCTGCTGTACCAAGGAATGAATTGTAGGCAGGACTTTTGGATACAGATTTCCTGCTATGGTCAAAGCTATTTGACTGGAATGATTGTCTTCATTCTCAGTCCACAGAGAACAGGTTACATTCATTTAAGAAATGGTGTGTATATTAAGATGGTCTATCCATGAAGCCATTCACCAATTGTTTCAATGAACAATGGTTCTGCTTGGAGGGTGGCACAGACATTACGTGAGGGTAAGAATCTGGTTTATTGGCTGTGATGATTTTGAAAAGCATTCATCTCAGAGAAAGAGTAACTTATAAAGTCCTCTACTTCAAACTTGATACAATAGTTACAAACATCAAGCAAAGCATTCAGCCTCATTCTGTTGTTCTCTTACAAGCCACCTCCCAAGTTAATTGTCTATGTTTCTTTTGGCTGTATAAACTTTTGAAATATTTAAGCTGTTCTGAAAACCATAGTATAGGGTAAAGACATCAAATAAACAATCCTACTAATAGAGAGGCTGAGATAGGAGAAGCCTGATTTCAAGACCATTATGTGGAACCCAGTAAGACACTGTCATGTACAAGCAGAAAGTGAATGTGGATTGTACAATATTGGACCTATTTCTCCAATTACCAAATTACAGAGACCACAACATGACAACCAACAAATTTCTAATTCCTCATATTTTTGAATTACAATCGATTAGGATATGTTGGTAATATTAATTTCCATATTAAGAGATATTAAGAAAAAGTAATTGTTACTTCCTGTTATTTTTGTTTTTAGAGGTGGAATTAGGTTTGTGAGGGTTTGTTGAAACATTACTTTCTTGCTTCTTCTAGGGTGTAGTTTTGCTCCTTATGTTGATGTTTTCCATCTATTATACTTTGTAGAGCTGGATTTGTGGAAAGATATTGTATAAATTTTGTTTTGTCATGGAATATCTTGTTTTGTCCATCTATGGCAATTGAGAGTTTTGCTGGGTATAGTAGCCTAAGCTGACATTTGTGTTCTCTTAGGGTTTGTATGACATCTGTCCAAGATCTTCTAGCTTTCATAGTCTCTGGTGAGAAGTCCAGTGTAATTCTGATAGGCCTGCCTTTATATGTTATTTGACCTTTTTCCCTTACTACTTTTAAAATTTTTTCTTTGTTTAATGCATTTGGTGTTTTGATTATTATGTGATAGGAGGAATTTCTTTCCTCTTCCAGTCCATTTGGAGTTCTGTAGGCTTTTTATATGTTCATGGGCATCTTTTTCTTTAGTTTAGGGAAGTTTTCTTCTATAATTCGGTTGAAAATATTTACTGGCCCATTACATTGGGAGACTTCACTCTCTTCTCTACCTATTATCCTTAGGTTTAGTCTTCTCAATGTGTCCTGGATTTCCTGGATGTTTTGGGTTAGGAGCTTTTTGCTTTTTGCATTTTCTTTGACTGTTGTGTCAATGTTTTCTATGGTGTCTTCTGCCCCTGAGATTCTCTCTTCTATCTCTTGTATTCTGTTGGTGATGCTTGCATCTATGACTCCTGATTTCTTTCCTAGGTTTTGTAACTCCAGGGTTGTTTGTCTTTCTGATTTCTTTATTGTTTCTATTTTCATTTTTAGATTCTGGATGGTTTTGCTCGTTTCCTTTACCTGTTTGTGTTTTCCTATAGTTCTTTAAGGGATTTTTTTGTTTCCTCTTTAAGAGCTTGTAGCTGTTTACCTGTGTTCTCCTGTACTTCTTTGAGGGAGTTATTTATGTCCTTAGAATCCTGTATCATCATTGTGAGAAGTGATTTCATATCTGAATCTTGCTTTTTTGGTGTGATGGTGTGTCTAGGACTTGCTATGGTGGTAGAATTGGGTCCTGAGGATGCCAAGTAACCTTGGTTTCTGTTGCTTATGTTCTTATGCTTGTCTCTGGCCATCTGGTTATCTCTAGTGCTACCTTTCCTGGCTAAATCTGCCTGGTGCCTGTACTACCTGTGATTCTTGTTGTATGAGAATTCCTCAGAGTCAAGCTGTTTCTGTGATCCTGTGATTTTGGGATCCTATGATCCTGGGTCCATTAGAGCGCCAGGAGTGGAGCTTCCTCTGGGTGTTTTGGGACTGGTTGCAAAATTTGCGCCGAAGTTTTGCTCAGAGCACCAGCCCAGACAGACTGGAAGGAACCAGTGCCACTGGGCTGGCGGAGTTCCTGCCTGCCTGGGTCCTGCTGGTCCTAGTTACTCCTGGTTGGGACAGATATTATCTCCTCCTCACCTCTGATCCTCTGATCCTAGGCTTATTAGAGCGCCTAGGAGTGGAGCTTTCTATGGGTGTTGTATGGAATTTGTGCCCAAGGTCTTCTCAGGCCACCAGCCCAGACAGACTGGAAGGAACCAGTGCCACTGGTTTACAGAAGAGCACACATAGTATGCACTCACTGATAAATGGATATTAGTCCAGAAGTTCGGAATACCCAAGATACAATTCACAAACCACATGAAGCTCAAGAAGGAAGACCACAGTGTAGATACTTCGATCCTTCTTAGAAGGGGGAACAAAATACCCATGGGAGGAGATACAAAGAAAAAGTGTGGAACAGAGACTGAAGGAAAGGCCATCCAGAGACGTCCTTCCCCACCTGCAGGTCCATCCATATACAGTCACCAAACGCAGACACTATTATGGATGCCAAGATCTGCATGCTGATAGGAGCCTGATATAGCTGTCTCCTGAGAGGCTCTGCTAGGGCCTGACAAATACAGAAGTACATGCTCAAAGTCAACCATTGAGTTCATGTGGTCCCCAATGAAGGAGTCAGAGAAAGGAAAGAGGAGTTTGCAACCCCAAAGGAAGAATAACAATATCATCCAACCAGAACTCCCAGGATCTAAACCATCACCAACCAAGGAGTACACATGGAGGGACTCATGGCTCCAGCCATATATGTAGCAGAGGATGGCCTTGTAGGGCATTAATGGGTGAAGAGTCCTATGGTCTCATGAAAGTTTGATACCTCAGTGGTAGTGGAATGTGAGGGTTGGGAGATGGGAGTGGGTAGGTGGGTGGTGTCACACTCTCATAGAGTCAGGAGAAGGTGGGATGGGATATGGGGTTTCTGCAGGGGAATATGGGAAAAGGGATAACATTTGAAATGCAAATAAATAAAATATCCAATAACAAAAAAAACCTAAGTGGTACCACTGATTAACATAGAAACAAAGAGAGACTTAAAATATACTACAGTCCTTTAAACAAGAACTAGGGGATTATACTCAAAATCAAAATCAAAGAAATCTCTGGTCGGGCGGTGGTGGTGACGCCTTTAATCCCAGCACTTGGGAGGCAGAGGCAGGAGGATTTCTGAGTTCAAGGCCAGCCTGGAATACAGAGTGAGTTCCAGGACAGCCAGGGCTACATAGAGAAACCCTGTCTCAAAAAAAACAAAAAAAAAAAGAAAAAAAGAAAAAAAAAGAAATCTCTGGCCAGCACTCATCCTGTGGATTCTCGTTCTCTCCTTTGTCAATAATAGAAAATCAATTGGGGGACAGATCAATTGGAGAGGTTTACTTAAAGCATACAAATGTTTCAACATTGGAGAAAATAATTTTGACTACTAAAAAGTATCTTGTTCTCTTATGGGGAAAAAAAATATGGCTGTTAGGATCCCTAAGAAATCATTTGTTTCCTATGATTAATGACTGTATACAAGACGACACCAAGCAAACTTTTTTTCAAGACATGGTTTCTCTGTATAGCCCTGGCTGTCCTGGAACTCACTCTGTAGACCAGAATGGCCTGGAACTCAGAAATTCGCCTGCATTGGCCTCCCAAGTGCTGGGACTAAAGGCATGTGCCACCACTGCCCAGCAGACATGCAAACTTTTAAAAATCAAACGCAAGAAAGCAGATTTTTTTCAACAGTGCATGGTTCTTACTATATCCCTAAACATCTTATTTTACACTAACTGCTTTATAAGTCATAAGCACTTTCAAAACATATGTAGTCACATTTTCATATGTATGACTATGTATGAGGGAGAATGTCTTCCATATATGCACTGGTAACACACAGAGGAAGAGGGTATCAGCTCCCCTGGATCACTCAGCCAACACCCTCTCTTTAAATTCAAAAGCCAACAGAAACCCAGGAACAAATGCCCACTCTAGGCAGACAAACCCAGAAATTAGCACCTAGACCTATAATCACACTAAAGAGAGATGCCTAGACACCAGCTTAGGAACATAATCAATAACAGTCAGCAAAATACGTCATCAACAGAACAAAGCTATCCTCACACAGCAAGTCCTGAATATTCCAACATAGCTGAAAGCACAAGAAAAAGACCTTAAAATCCAAATATGTGAAGATGACAGAAGTCCTTAAGGAGGAATGGATATAATCCCGTTTATAAAAACCAGGAAAACACAATCAAACAACTGGAAGAAAAAAAAACAAAAAATTCCATATATAAAGGGAAGGAAAACCAAGCAAATAATTGAAGAAAACAACTGTTCATGACCTACAAATGGAAATACAAATGATAATAAAATTCACAAATTGAGAAACCCTGAAACATTTGGACTGCAAAGAGGAACTACAGTATCGAGATTTACCCACAGAACAGAGATGGAAGAGAGAATCTCAGGCATTAAGGGTACAATAGAAGGGATGGATACACAGCACAAAAAAAAAAAAAATGTGACATCTAAAAATTCCTAAAAATGCCTTCCAGTCTTCATGTCCACTGGGACACACTGGTCTGTCTGCCCTTTTCAACACCTCACAGTCTACAGGTCTCCCAGGAGATCTGCTGCAGCCAGCCAGGGTAACAGGTAAGACACCCACCCAAATGCCTGAAGAAGCTGGGACCCACAAAAAGCCCAGAGATTCAGGATGCCACCCTCCCTACAAAATACATCTCCCTTTCCACCTGCACTTCTGCCTCACTCAACATCCCACAGTCTACAGTTCTCTGAGGAGATCTGCTGCACCCAGGGTATCAGGTAAGACGCCTGCTCGAATAACTGGAGCAGATGGAAGCCCCAGGGAGCCCAGTGGACACTGGACCCTCACCCCTCTGATTGAACCCTATCTCCTCTTGGTCTGCACCTCCACAGGTCTGCACCTCTCAACACCCCACAGTCTGTACATCTCCCAGGAGATTTGCTGCAACCCAACCCAGGGACACAGTAGGTAGGCTCCAGATAGAGACACCCAGGCCAGTTAACACCACCAGAGATAACAAGATGGGAACAGGCAAGCACAAGAATATACGTAACAGAAGCCAATATACTGTGGCACCATCACCCAATGCTCCCACCACAGCAAGTCCCAGATATCCAAACACACTTGGAAAGCATGATTCTGACCTAAAATCCTATCTCATAAAGAAAATAGAGACCTTTGAGGAAAATATAAATAACTCACTTAAAGAAATATAGGAAAACACAACCAAATAGGTGAAGGAATTCAACAAAGGGTCCAAGAACTAAATATGGAAGTAGACACAACAAAGAAATCACAAATGGAGGCAACCCTGGAAATGGAAAACTGGGAAAGAGGTCAGGAGCTACAGATGCATGCATGTATCATTGGCACAGGGGGACTTCCTAAAGAGAACTCCAACGGCTCAGGCTTGAAGATCAACAATGGACAAGTGAGACCTCCTGAAACTGAAAAGATTCTTTAAGGCAAAAGACACTGTCAATAGGACAAATCACCAACACACAGATTGGGAAAAACTCTTCACTAACCCACATCCGACAGAGGGCTGATATCCAAAATACATAAAGAACTCAAACAACAAACCTCCAAAAAAACCAAATAACCCAATTTAAAAATGGAGTACACAGCTAAACAGAGAATTCGCAACAAAGGAATCAGAATGTCCAGAAGCACTGAAAGAAATGTTCAAAGTCCTTAATCATCAGGGAAATGCAAATCAAAACGATCCTGAGATCACCTTACACCAATCAGAAAGGATAAAATCAAAACCTCTAGTGACAGCACATGTTGTCAAGGATATGGAGAAAGAGGAGCACTCTTCCACTGCTGGTGGGATTGCAAACTACTACAGCCATGATAGAAATCAATCTGGAGGTTCCTCAGAAAATTGGAAATCAATCTACCTGAAAACCCAGCTATACCACTCTTAGACATATACCCAAAAGATGCTCCACCATACCACAAGGAAATGTACTCCATCATGTTCATAGCAGCCTTATTTATAATAGCCAGAAGCTGGAAACAACCAAGATGTCTCTCACCAGAAGAATGGATACAGAAAACGTGGAATATTACTCAGCTATTAAGAATGAGGATATTGTGAGTTTTGCAGACAAATAGATAGAACTAGAAAATATCACCCTGAGTGAGGTAACCTAGACCCGAAAGGACATGCATGGTAAGTATTGACTAATAAGTGGATATTAGCAGAAAAGTAGAGAATACCTAGGATATAAGCTACAGAACTTAAGAAATTTTACAAGCAAAAAGGCTCAAGTGAGGATGCTTCAATCTCACTTAGAAGTGGGGAAAATAATCATGGAGGCAGGGGGTGGATCTGAGTGGGAAAGGGGACAGGGAGGAGAAAAGGAGAACAGGATGAGGTATGGGGGTAGGAGGAGACAGGACCAGTTAAATGAATGGAAATATGCAGCCTAGGGAGGTGAGAGGTGAGGGGCCATCTAGAAAGTACCAGAGAAGTTAGAGACTCAGGACTCAAGGAGAGTGACATTAGATGAAATGCCCAACAGTGGGGAGAGTCCACCTCCAGTAGATAGACAGGGCCTCAAGTGGAGGGAAAGGGGTACCAACCAACAGTCAAAATTTCTGACCCAGAATTGTTACTGTCTAAAAGAACTGCAGGGACAAAACTGGAGAAGAGACTGAGGGAAAGACAATCCAGGGACTGGTTCAACATGGGATCTCCGGGCGAGCCACTAAGGACTGACACTATTACTGATGCTATGGTGTGCTTAGAGACAGAAGCCTAGCATGGCTGCCCTCTGAGAGGCCCAACCAGCAGCTGACTGAGACAGATGCAGATACTTACACTCAACCATTGGACCCCTATGGTTGAATTAGAGGAAGGCTGGAAGAAGCTGAGGAGGAGGGTAACCCCATAGAAAGACCAGGAGTCTCAACTAACCTGGACCCCTGGGAGCTCCCAGACACTGAGCCACCAATCAGGCAGCATGAGCTGGTCTGAGGCCCCCTGAACCATATATATCTAAGGACTACCTGGTGTGGCCCCAGTGGGGAGAGGGGTCAAATCCTCTAGAGACTTAAGGCCCCAGGGAGGGGGAAGGCCTGGTGAAGGTGGAGAGCATCCTTTTGAAGATAGGGCAGAGAAGGACTGAGATGAGGAACTGTGGGAGGGTAGGGACTGGGAAGCAGGGGCAATGGCTGGACTGTTAATAAATAAAAATAATACTAATTTAAAAAAACAGAGGAGAAAAATTTCTAAAAATGTATAACAGGATCATTGATTCCAAAGCTGTATGTCATGAGAAAACTCAGAATTTTCAAAAGGAATATAAAGAAATGATACACACACTGGGACAATGTGACTTCTGTTCTTACTACAAAGATACAATAATCCAGAATATGTGTAATATTTGTGAAAATCTGTGAGGATGGAGAGAAAAAGCCAAAAACATAAGCCTAAAAACATATTCAGGTTTTCATCTAAGTACCTAAGGAATCTACAGGAGGAACATTGTGAAGTTGACTAATGTCACCTGTGATTGCATGAGTATACACATTAAATAAACAGACATCAAGGTTCTTATAAAAAGGACTCAAATACTTCCATAAACTGTTATATTTATGCCCCATGCTCTGAGCTCTCTCTGTAAATGAAAGTTATCAGAAAGGTGGGCTACGACTCTGCAGCTCCTCATGACACTTTGTGGTTCCATGAAAACCCAGCTCCACTGAAGCCCACACACAAAACAATGCTGAAGACCATTTTAATGTCTGCTTCCTACTACATGGATGGTGTCACATGACGTGCAATCTGTTTTATCCACCTACCCATCACCATGCACACCTGAGAAACTTCTGCAACTTAGAAACTCCTTTTGTACCCTGGAATTGAATTTCTCTAAATCATGCCATTGTGACTGGTTCTAATCAAATATTGCTGAAGGATCATCCTGTCACCTCCTTCCTATCAATTTCTAAACTACTTATAAAATTTGTCACACAAAACTGAATGTGGAATGCGAGGGTCAGTACTTAGAGCAACCAGACCTCCAGTTTCCCAGTCTGTCTCCCTACTGTATGCACAGCAAACACCTGCCTTTGTGTACACACTGGACAGTGATATCATAATCACCACAGCTTCACACTGCCAGTGCTCTTAAGCCTCCCCCTCCCAGGACAGCCTGACTCAGGGAGGGGCACAGGCCAAGGGCCTCTGCTCAGATCACCACACTGACCAACAGAAGCACAGTCTGAGGCACAGTTCATCTCAGTCAGGGCAAATCAAACTCTGAGAGGTCAGCAGGCATGCTTCTCCTGACCTGGGGACAGTGGCCCCCACAATAACCATGACACAGCTTATGGTCTTCCTCACAGCTTGCTGCAGATGTATCTGAGGAGAATCCTGTAAAGGATCTGCAAACTACCTACCACTGGTGATCCTGATTGCTAAGCCAATGTCTCTCATTAGCTTGGAAAACCCAGCTGGGCCCCGGACAGTAACAGCTCCTCTTTGGGGGAATCAGAGAACAAATGACTCCAAGAGCTGAACACTTCCTAGCTCTGCCCTTCAGTTCTAGGTGGAGACAGAGCCCTAATCTGGGAAGACTGCATTTAATAGATTTTTCTAGACACCCAAAGCACTCATTTTCCTCTTCCAAGACACTAGAATTCTTTGCATATTTCATTACACATATAATGTCCAGTGAAGCCTTCTCTACTTCATAGTTGGGAAGTCCTACAGAAGAAATTCAGTCAAATTCAAACAGTAACAACAATTAAAGCAAAACATGATCATAAATTTTAAAGCAAGCAGCAGTTACTGGGAAGTGAATGAAAATAAATAAACAAATAAAAAAGAAAGGACATGACTGCTTAGTATAGCCAGAACCAGGAACATCTGGGAGAGTCCAGAGGGGACAAATGAGGAACAGTAAACTGTTCCTCCTGTTCTGGTCTGAATGCAGAAGGCATGCTCCACAGGCAAAACCCTTAACCTGATACTGAAATGAACAGTTCATTACATGACTCAAATGAGGAATTTTAAAACAGTGTTGTGCTACACTCCTTTATCTCAATAATTTAATAATTTTCATCAATAGAACAAGGCAATTGCTTGGGGAGCATGAGACCTGGATCAAAGATACCTAAGTCAACATAGCTTGTCTTAGAAATACTTCTATAACAGGGAAGCTGATGCATCTATCCTAGAATTAATATACCTTCCCCAGGAGAAACCGCTCCACAAATGATTACAAGATTAACTCAGAAAAATCTCTTTAATGACAGCATATTTCAGCTATGACTAATGCTCAGAGAAGACACAGCCAAGAACAGATTTTACATTCCACACATGCTGTCTCCCTTAAGTCTCTCTTAGGTTCAGGCAATTTAAATATGGACTGGAGACTGCAAGTGCCACAGATGGGAGATTTACACAGAAAAGACATAACCAGAGTTATTTCATAAGTGCACCAGTGCTGTGAAACAACAGGCCACACTTCGGTGATGGGGTCCTGAGTTCCAGGTGCCACAAGATGAGAAGGTTGGAAAACTAGAAGGTAGAAAATATCACAGCTGAGGTAGGGATGTCTTGGACAACCTCTGTCTTATGCCACACAGGCTTCTGAAGAATAGCATCATGTACACTTCTTACAGGGGGAAATGGAACAAAATGGGAGACCTCTGTGAAATCAGCACACACCACCATACAATGGGAAAAACACCAGAGGGATCTAATAAAAAAAAAAAAAAAAAAAAAAGCTGGAAAAGGGGGAAGAGAGACCATCTCAAAAACATTACTGAGCAAGCCACACTGGACTCGGGACTGATAACCATAGCCTCGTGTGGTAGGAAGAGTTGGGATGTCAGGATCTGAAGCAACCCAGCCCCCAAGGCCCTGGCCCCAGACCACTACCAGCTCTCCCAAGCACCTTCCTAGCTTCAGAGAAGGAACTGTATTTTATTCTCAGGACTTCAGGGCCTTAGGGAAAGCTCCTAAAGCCTAAGCCCCAGGCTGCTACTGGCTCTGCAGATTGAGAAGGAGCTGTGCCACTCTCCATACGTGAAGGCGCAGAGAAAGCCTTGCTTGTCCAGGTCAGTTCTCAACATATCCATGTTTTTCCTTTTTCAAGACAGGGTTTCTCTGTGTAGCCCTAGCTATCCTGGAACTCACTCTGTAGACCAGGCTGGCCTCGAAACCCACCTGCCTCTGCCTCCCAAGTGCTGGGATTAAAGGCCGGGGCCACCACTGCCCAACCTGTTCTTCCTTTTCAAAGAGTTGTCACCAGGTATAGTCTTGCCCATGGGGCAGAACTATGCTTTTCTCAAGACAAGCGGAAGTTTATGGCACACCAGGCCTTAATGTTGGTTGTGACCCTATATTGTCCCTTACAGCCACATGTTAGATGCCTGTTCTTTGATACCACGATGGGCCTAGTTCATGATTATAAACCAGAGTTGTCTCCTATCTTATGGATTGTGGACAAATGCCTGGACAGTCCTGGAAACCTAACACATGTATACTCGCATCTTATTCTCCAATCGGCCTTTTTACCATAGCATATATCTGTGCGATGTTCTAGAGGCCGTCCTCCCTCTCCTGCATTCTACATGCTCTCAATACAAGCATTAGTAAATCCTTTACATCAATTTTACTCTTCTACTTCACCGCCTAATATCGGAGTGCCATGTGATACACGAGATGCCTTTTACAGTCCACAACATTAACTCTAAATGGATCTTATACCTACATGTAAAACAGCTTAACGCTAAGGCAAAACTTCCTGAAGATACTAGAGAAACTAGGGCTTTCCGAGTTTGGCATCCTGCCAAGGGTTTTTCTACACAGAAGCCCGGACCCCAAATGTTTTGTGTAGATGCAGCCACCCCAGGGAAGTTATTCTGAGCTCACCGCCGGGTCCAGGGAGAGAACAGGACCACAAGGACCTCACAAGGCACAGCTTCTGTCCGGCTGCTGTTTACCACCGAGCCCCAGGGACGACCCAGCACACCAGCCCCCTCTGCTCAGCTGCCTGCTCCTCCCCTTGTGGGAGACGGCCCTGCACTTACCATGTCGGGACTTCTGAGCTTGCCTGAACTCCCCGCACTCAGGAGCAGCACACAGAACACATCAAGCAGAAATATCCACGACTGTCGGCTTAAAAGAGGAACTTGCAAGATCAAACCGGAAGAGCCCGCCTTCTTTTTTGATTGGCAGATCCGCCTAGATGTTCTGATTGGCTAGTGCATCTTGAGTGACATAAACACCACCCATAGGCTTAGAGTGTGCTGAAGGGACACAACTGAATAGTTCTAGGCACAGTTTGCCAGTCTGAGGGCAGTCCTTTCCCGTTTCTGTACAAATTTGCATTTCAGTACCACTTGTGTCTGTCCTCCAATTGCTTTCTGCTCTGTTTTCTGCACTCTGATCACGGGGAAGACCCACACCTCCAATTTGCTGTTGCTAAGTTACCTGCTTCTTCCCTTTGTGGGCCACACTGCAAAATTGGAGCTTGCCTGAGCTCCAGTCACAACACTCTGTAGGCATTTCCCCTTCTTCCTTTTGGAGTCAAGGTCCATAACTTGCATAGCTCATTACTCAACTCACAGTGAGTCGTTAGTCTGTCCACAAGTGGAAGTATGCCCAGAATATTAGCAACTAAAGAGGAATTATAGCAGACATGATTTTTGCTTTGCATTTCAATCTGGGTTCAGGTAAACTGCAAGTACTTTTCACTTGATGGATATGAGGTAAGCCTCAGAGTAAAGTAGGAAAAATATGACAAACACTGGGGAGCACTATTGTTAACCAGCACTTCTTCCTCGTAGGTAGATAAAACAAACAAACAACTAGAAAATCCACAGCCACATTAGTAAAGGTCCTCTAGAAGAACTGAATTGATAGAATCAGTCTCTCTATTATGTAAAAAATTGATTATTAGAAGGGCTCAAGGGCTGGGTGTTTCAACTAGACCAACAATGCCTGCCTACCTGTGGAAAGTTAAAGAATCCAGTAGTGGTTCGGTCCGTGTGGTTGCATGCCTCAGCTGGTCTCCAGTATATATCAGATTTCTGAAGAAATAGGCTCTAATACTATCTTAAAAAAAAGAGAGGTATCTATCTCCTACAGTGTCCTGTACATATGTAGGCCAACACAGAAGCTGTGCCCTAGATTAAAAGTGGATTTTATCAACTGAAAAGATCCAGATTAAAGGAAGGTTTTCCCACTTCAAAAGCTGTAACTTAAAAAAAAAAAATTGCCCACAGTAACCAACTATTTGGATTTTACCTAATTTCATAGTTAGTCAATTTGATTACCAAGAATTGACAGCACAACAATTTAGACAGGAGAGCTGAGAAAGATCCACTTTCTTTCCCACCCCCTGTGGGAGGCAAGGAGAGCATGGGAGCCATTCCAAAGTAATGATTTTCTCCTCAAAAAGGAAGCATTAAGGCTTTTCTTAGGGAGTATTGATACGGTCACATATAGGTTTGCCCACCCCTATGCATGCTATGATAATCCTCTGCTGAACTTGGTCACAAGGTAAAAGCAGAGATACTGAAGGGCATCCTTAGCTCAAAGTCATCCAGAAACATATGTAAATAACAAAAGTGAAGAACAGAAATGCCTCTAGGATGTTCATCTTGTACTACAGAATCTTACCTAACCATCAAGTAAATGACACTGTAAAGTAGGTGGATAAGGAGCCGATGCTGCCTGTTAATCATCGTCTGTGATCTAACCAAGAAATGTATCGATGTCACAATTCTCACATATAGAAAGAACAGAGAACACAAAGGCCACGGACCAACCTCACCTAGGTCTGGGTTCCTAAGAGTAGGGTGTTTGAGAGCAACAGGGAAACAAGCAACTTGAAGTCAAATCGTGAGTCTGAGCCAGTGGCTTGTGCTCTGATGAGATGGCGTTCTAGATGAGACTGCTTCCCAGACTGCTTTCTCTGAGTGTTTGTGTTCTGCTCTGCTCTAGACAGATTTTCCTTTCTATTCTAAAGCCTCTGTGGTTAAGACAGCTAGCTTTCGACTTGAGACAGCTCTCTCTGCTAGTAAAAATTCTAAAAGCTCTCTGGATAGCTCCTCAGTTTTGTGACCAGTCCAAAAAACTGATCAAAAATCCTTGGCTTTTCCAACCAAGTCCAAAATACTGTTAGAAAAATTCTAAAAGTAATTCTTGGGTTATCAAAGTCAAAAAAATTCTTGAAGAGCTGTGTTTGGTCTCCAGAGATCTCCAGATAGCTCAGCTCTCATTACAGAAAAAAATTTAAAAAGTAGGGCAATCACTTCCTGCTAGTTCATCACATTCAGGTCAAAAGCCCAGTTTTGTTTTTAAAATCACATATGAACTTGGCTATTTATTCCAGGGTCCCTTTTGATTATCCTATAAATAAACAGCCCATAACCCCAACTCCTTGTTACTTCTGAGACAGTAAATACATTTTATTTTTCTTTTAACATTGCAAAGAATTCAGAGATCTTCCTGCCTCTGTTCTGTAGCTGGGTGGAGTGTGCTTGGGGACACAGAGTAGGTGAAAGCAGTAGGAAGTTTCTAGAGGGGCTTAGTAGGCTATCCTATTGGGAATTTGGAAGACTTTGTTGCTGAGAGTGATCTGAACTGTGCAGACCTGACCCAAGCTGTTTCGGTGAAGAAGAACTTCAGTACCTGGCCTAGAAACTGCTTTTGCTGTATTTTGGTGAAGAAGATGGCTGCCTTTTGCCCTCGTCTGAAGAGTCTACCTGAGGCTAAGGCATTGACAAAAGAAGTCTCAAAAAATAAAAATAGGGCTGGAGAGATGGCTCAGCGGGTAAGAGCGCTGACTGATCTTCTGAAAGTCCTGGGTTCAAATCCCAGCAACCACATGGTGGCTCACAACCATCCATAATGAGATCTGATGCCCTCTTCTGAGATGTCTGAACACAGCTACAGTGTACTTACATATAATGAATGAATAAATAAATAAATAAATAGAGAAGGAAAGAAAGAAAAAAGAAAGAAAGAAAGAAAGAAAGAAAGAAAGAAAGAAAGAAAGAAAGAAAGAAAGGAAGAAAAAGAAAAGTCCCACCAGAGTCATTGTTCTCTTGTTTGGTCTTATGAAGAACATTTTAATAAAAAGGAGCAAGCAGAGAAAGGATAAATTTTAAAATGTATATTTTATGTAATAAAAGGGCACCAGGAAGAGAAATGAGGCTGATCAAATGATCAAGGAGATAAACAGAATAAAGGGGTGGTAGCTTTGAGGCAAGAACCCAACCAACAAAGCTTAGGTCCAGGCATGGTGGTACATGCCTTTAATTTCAGGAGACAGAGGCAACCAGGTCTCTTGAGTTCAAGGCCAGCCTTGTGCAGAGCAAGTTCCAAGTACAGAAAAGCTTAAGTCTAGTTGTGTTGATACAAGCCTTTGATCCCAGAATTCAAAAGATAGAGCCATACAGATCTCTGAGCTCCATCCAGGTCAATCTGTAGAGCAAGTTCCAGGAGAGCTAAGCTTAGGCAATCAAAGAGTTGGAAAACAGAAAGATGGTGAGAATGTAATAGAACAAGTAGGGCATGTTCCAGCTCAAACAAGCAGCAGAACTAAGCAGCTTCAGCTGTGGGGTTCTGGCTTTAGAGTGAAATATACAAGTGACTACTGGGACAATTGATGCTGGTTAGCCTGAGCTAAGAAATTAGTTGTGATTAAGAAGAGCTTAGCACCACTGAGGTAAAATCTGGGAAGTGTTTTCTGAGAGCACAATGAAGCTGTGTTACAGAGATAGCCAGTATTATACCTTGAACTTCAGTTGGATTTGGTAAATGTTTAAGAATCAACCAGGTGCCCAGGTACTCTAACTTGCCCAGGATCAGAGGTGAGGAGGACCAGCATGAACAGGCACACAAGAACTTTGCCAGACCAATGGCTCGGGTTGCTTCCAGTGTGTCTGGGCTGGCTGGTACCCTGAGCAGACCTTGGGAAAAAACTCAGTAATTCCCAAAACACCCGGAGGAAGCTCTAATAAGCCCAGGGTCACAGGATCCCAGAATCACAGGTCACAGAGACAGCTTGACTCTGAGGAGTTCTGACACAACGAGGATCACAGGAAGGTCAGGCTCCCGTTAGATTTAGCAAGGGCAGGTAGCACTAGAGATAAGCAGATGATGCGAGGCAAGCATAAGAATATAAGCAACACAAACCAAGGTTACTTGGCATCATCAAAACCAAATACTCCCACCATAGCAAGTCCTGAACACACCATCACACCAAAAAAGCAAGATTCAGATATAAAATCACTTCTCATGGTGATGATATAGGACTTTAAGAAAGACATAAATAGCACCCTCAAAGAAATTCAGGAGAACACAGGTAAACAGCTAGAAGCCCTTTAGGTGGAAACACAAAAATCCCATAAAGATCTACAGGAAAACACAATCAAACAGGTTAAAGAAATGAGCAAAACTATCCAAAAATCTAAAAATGGAAATAGAAACAATATAAAAATCAGAAAGAGAGATAACCCTGGAGATAGAAAAACTAGGAAAGAAATCAGGAGTCAGATGCAAACATCACCAACAGAATACAAGAGATAGAAGAGAGAATTTCAGAGACAGAAGACTCCATAGAAAACATTGACACAACAGTCAAAGTAAATGCAAAAAGCAAAAAGCTCCTAGACCAAAACATCCAGGAAATCCAGGGCGCAATACGAAGACCAAACTTAAGGATAATAGGTATAGAAGAGAGTGAAGACTCCCAAGGTAATGGGCCAGTAAATATCTTCAACAAAATTATAGAAGTAAACTTCCCTAACCTAAAGAAAGAGATGCCCATGAACATACAAGAAGCCTATAGAACTCCAAATAGACTGGACCAGAAAAGAAATTCCTACTGCCATATAAGAATAAAAACACCAAATGCACTAAACAAAGAAAGAATTTTAAAAGCAGTAAGGGAAAAAGGTCAAGTAGCATATAAAGGCAGGCCTATGAGAATTACACCAGACTTCTCACCAGAAACTATAAAAGCTAGAAGATCCTGGGCAGATGTCATACAGACCCTACAAGAACACAAATGCCAGCCTACACTACCTATACCCAGCAAAACTCTCAATTACCATAGATGGAGAAAACAAGATATTCCATGACAAAACAAAATTTACACAATATCTTTCCACAAATCCAGCCCTACAAAGGATAATAGATGTAAAACATCAACATAAGGAGCAAAACTACACCCTAGAAGAAGCAAGAAAGTAATCTTTCAACAAATCCACACAAACCTAATTCCACCTCTTACAACAAAAACAACAGAAAGTAACAATTACTTTTTCTTAATATCTGAATATGAATATTACCAACATATCCTAATCGATTGAATTCCAAAAATATGAAGAATTAAAAATTTATTGACTGTCATCATATGATCTCTCTAATTTGGTAATTGGAGAAATAGGTCCAATATTATACAATCCATATACACTTTCAGCTTGTTTTTTCATGACAGTGTCTTGTTGTGTACAACATAATGAGATCTTACTTCTCCTATCTTAGCCTCTCTATTAGTAGTATTGTTTATTTCATGTTTTTACACCATACTATGGTTTTCAGAACAGCTTACATATTTTAAAAGTATTTATATACCCAAAAGAAATGTAGACAATTAAATTGGGAGGGGATGTGTAAGAGAATCACAAAGAGTGAGACTGAATGCTTTGCTTGACATTTGTAACTCTTGTATCAAGTTACCACAGTAAGAGCCAAGATTTTAAGCTCTACTAAATACAAAGCAAACAAACATACAAAAAAACTTTATTATTTTTTTGTTTTGTTTTTTTTTTTTTTGGTTTTTTGAGACAGGGTTTCTCTGTTTAGCCCTAGATGTCCTGGAACTCATTCTGTAGACCAGGCTGGCCTCGAACTCAGAAATCTGCCTGCCTCTGCCTCCCAAATGCTGGGATTAAAGACGTGCGCCACCACCACCTGGCCCAAAAACACTTTATATATTTATGTTCATTTAAGAAAAAATTAGTACTGATGTATTATTTTGAAATATACAGTTAATATGTTTGGAGTTATTCAAAATTTATATTGAGAAAAATGTATGTATTTTCAGTATTGTCATAAACAAGCATCTATATAAGTTTGTTAAATTGATTTTTGTTTTATATCAAATAACTTTTATAACACTCATTTTTATTGATATAATATTTTATAAATTTTAAAGAATATGACAAAAAAGATATTGTAAGTATTGAAGAGGGGGTCTCTGGGAGGAGTTGGGTACAAAAGGAAAACAAGAATGTGATTTAATTCTCTTAAAATATGTTTTTAAATGTTAACAAATTCAGATAAATTGAGATCATGTAACTTTTCTCATTATAATGCAATAAAAGTTAAATATATATATATATATA
>JADRCD010166444.1:0-15974 GCA_019843815.1 Montemys delectorum
AAACACTGACCCTGTGTATCTTGAAAAACTGGATAAACAAGTGACAATTCAATTCTAACTGTAGAGTCGACAGTAGGCCCCACATCCAGCTCTCCTTCTCTGACTCTACCGAACTCTCCACCCCTATCTGTTCCAATGCTGCCTGTGAGTTCGCCTTCTGCCCTATTCCCAGCAACCTCTGGCGGAGGCACTCAGCCATCTGTGTACAGTAGCCCAGCAAACGGTAGCACAGTGAGGCACCACAGAAGCGCCAGCCACCAGTAGGGCCACAAGGCGGCCACCAGTTTGTCACCGTTGGCTATGAGCGCTGGCCCGGCCACTAGGCCCGGCCGCAATCATGGCCCAGACTGAGGAGACCTGCTGCCCCAGGCCCCACCAGGCCGGGCTCTGCAAGGCACCGCGTTGCCCACCACCACCATCTTTCTTTCGCTTTCAATTTGGTGTGGCGGCGGCGGCTCCTCCCAGAGAGCTGCTTCCTCAACAAGACCCAGTTCTTCCAACTCAGAACTATCAATCCCCAAAACCTCTAGTTCCTTTATCGGATAAATAGATCTCTTTTCTGAGGCCTGTTTCTTCTTACACTTCTCTCCAAGGGCGTCCTTTCCCTTGTCTCTCGCTTCCGCAGACTGAACGTCTTTGGAAGGGGTTTTTTTTCTTAGGCATGCCTCTTCTTTTTTCTTTCTGAGCTCCTAACCTCTTATCTCACTCTGTTTCTGACATATTGTCTTGTAACTCCTCTAGCACTCCCTGACCTGCAATTGTGGGGAGAGATGAGATAGTTCAAGACCAAACATGCCTCTCAGAGCTTACCTTTGTCCTGCAGTTCTGGATCCTCCCCAAAAACGGGGGGCTCCTCAGTGGTGCCGGTGATGGCGAAGTCCCGGGTTTCGGCACCAAGTGTGGTCTGCGCTATTTTCCGCCAGCAGGAACACAGGGGCACACACAGGATCCTTCTGCAGCATACCTTTATTACCATGTGGCGAGGAGAGAGCGAACCCTGGAAAATGCACTGCTTATATACACCCTGGAGCGGTGTGTTCATCTCTGATTGGCTGTTTGCTCATTACCTCATGAGATGCCTCGGGATAGGCTGTGACTTGGCACTCTCTGGCCCTAGCACATGCGCAGATGGGCTGAGACTTGGCGCACTCTGGCCCTAGGCACATGCGCAGACTACTTGTTACAGGGAGAAGACACCGGATGCCGGTGCCATCTTGTAATGGAGGCTGCCGGCTCAGGTGCGGCTCTCTACAAAAATCCATTTTCCTTCTCCCTTAATATCTCTCTCTCTCTCTCTCTCTCTCTCTCTCTCTCTCTCTCTCTCTCTCTCTCTCTCTCTCGTCATTTGTATATCTAACATCTCTCCTTTTTTTCTTTTCTTTTCTTTTCAGCCCTATTCCTCTCGCCTGATACAGTTCTTGACTATAGACAAATCTTTTTATCAAAATTAAAAAAAATGCAAGTAAGTCATGTATTTTAACCTTTATCCCTCACACCTTTAAAGCCTTGTTTCAAACCTTTCACAAATAACTCATGGCTACTCAATGTCTGTCCCATGATTATTGCAAACTCACCAGGATCCCTAGTACAGGTAGCAGGTTCCTGAGCAAGTCTTTTTCCATACAAAATTGGTTGGTTGACCAAAATAAACACTGTGGTGATTTTCAATGGTCCCCTCATACTCGAGGTCCACTGCTGGACTCCAGCAACCCTGACGTGCAAGACTTAACAGGGTTCTTGCAAAGAGGGACCTGCAAAGACAAATTTGGGAACAGGAGACATGAAGGAAGGAGACAAGATAAAAAATTTTCTGATCAAGTCTCAATTTACTCTAGGGAAAGGCACTATTTAAAACTCCAGACCACAAAGATATTTGCCCAGGTGCACGGGTCAAACCCGAATTATTGTTTGGTTACACATCAGCACAACTTGAATGTCCACATCATAAAATGTCCAGAAGGGAATGTCTTCATTGCGAAAAGCCTGAAAGGAATGCCCTCATTGTAAGGTTTCCAGAAAGCCCTCTATTATAAAAAGTCCCAAGTTAATTGCAGGGATGGAAGCAAGATAGTGGAAGAGACAAAACAGTGTTAGCAAATAGGTAATGACCCAGGGACAAGTTGGAGACTAGGATGCCAGGTGTTTTTGGGCCCCAAACCATACATCAGGTACAATTTCAACTCTTTCATCCTCTCATCTGAGTGATTTCAAAGAGGAAAATTGGTCCTAAATTTTTGACAAATACCTTTGACATCAAAATATGATTGCATCTTTGTTATTTACATTTAAACCATTTAGTATGAGGATTTTATTATATTTTTAAGATTACTTTCTAATGCTGATGCAGCTTCCTAAGAGAGACCTATAATTTATATTTGCACATTTTTTCATGATATTTTTCATGATAGAGAATTATTATCACATGTATATTAAAAGACCCCCTCAAGAGAAGAGACCCTCAGTCCAGTCTCAGGATTACACGACCCCCACGAAACTCATGAGAGACCTATCTTGCTGCAAACACATGAGGTTTATTCAGGAAACCAGTGCACTGGGGCTGAGCTCATAACCCACACAGGGGCAGAGAAGTTCAACCATGAGTACAAGAAGTGTAGGGCATTTAAAGGGAAAAAAACCACAAACTAGGGGGAGTGAGGCGCTTACCAAGGGAACATAACATAAAAACAGTGGAAAATTTCAGAGGGACCCAACCCATGATTTAGTCAGGGCAATGAGGAAAACATCTTGCATACTCATTATTCTCAAGAATGTGTTCTGGTCATCATCATTCACTTTGTGGTTGACTGTTTCCTGGAAACACCTAGATGACTTACATCCTGGTTTTGTGGTCAACTGGTTCCTGGAACTAGCTGGCCTATATTCTTGGCTTGTTTCAGAGAATTTTTTCCATGCTCTTTAAGTAAAAGTTTATACATTATACATTTGTACTATATTTCTACTAAATGATCTTCTTAAATTTTTCTTCCACCCTCCATTACCCACTTCTTCTAATACAAAGTCTAATCATAGAACTAAATATCAGTATTATCATAATCTAGATTTTCTTGGCCTTGCAAAGCATAGTATTGTTGGTGTAGCATTAAAATCTGAACAGTACTTACTCTTTCTCTAATAAAAGTAACTATTCTATTTAGCACACATGGACCTATAGTTAAGAGAAAGAGTAGGATTAAAAGGGGTCTAAAAAGGAAAACATCAAAGTAGTCATCCATGGGGACTTACTAAACCAACTTTTGAACCAGTTTTGTTATGTTTCTCTATCCCTCTTTCTTTGATCTAGTCTCTAAGTTTATTCTGGAGTCTCTAATTACCAGTGAATCATCTACATAACAATGCCACTCTTCTTTTAGAGCAGCACACAAACCACCTTCTTTAAGGAACAGTAAATCTAATCCTCTCCAGATTTGTAAAACAACTTCAGAGACAGAAGTTAATGACTTCTAATTCTAATACTGACTGGTCTATGGCCCTTAGATCTATGTCAATGGCTGCCCTTAGTTCATGAATATAATGAAGAGTCTGTATAAGTGCCACAGTATCTGTTCCCATACCTGTGGTTACTCTGAGCCCCAATATGACAGCCAGGGTCAAGGAGATAGGTTCTCTGTGGAAGTGTCTAGGACTCCCCTCAAATTCATATTTGAGAGTATCTGCAGGGAGTTAATAGACTTGAGGGACCAGCTGCACAAGCATGCAATAATCTTTGGTCTCATCAAAAACAGAAGTAGATATACAAAGAATTAGTTCAGAACTACAAGCCCACCACTTGTCAATTTCAGGTACTAATTATCAGTTAGCAGTTGTGTTTGGGCTCCTAAGGGTCATGTTACATAGATGTTTATAGGTAAGTGGGGGGCTTCCAAAGCAGATCCCTTGTCCAGACACCTCAGTAAGAGTCAGACTATTTTTACTACTCCAGACGCAAGGGTCATGTCTAGTGATGTTAAAAGTCACAGTTGTTGCCATTCCCTCATAATAAGGGGGTCCTGAGGAGAGGCAAAGCCAGCAAGACTCAGTCATATTAGGTCAGGATCCATTTAGTATAGTAAAAGCTCCTTGAATCAAATTCAGCAACCTTTGTACAGTACTTGGGAAAGATGGAGTTAATGTGGGGCAGCTCAGGGGATATTCAATAAGAGGACCATTCTCTGATGGTGTCAGAGGTGTCATTGGGATCATGGGGGCAAGGGGCTTGTGTTCAGATAAGACTTTGTTAGGATCTATAGGCTTAGCAGAAGGACTTTCTATCTTTAACTGAATGGTGAAGGCCGAGCCTAAGTCAGCCTTAAATAATCTATCTGGAAAGTACCACCGGAGGCCCCACATCCTTCCTTTCAACCACTGCAATGTATCTTTAGTTCGTCCCTGGTCAGTAAAAGTAATATTTAGGGGTATGTATGTGGGACTAATACTACAAACCCCTGTACCCCCTCTGAACATTTTGTTGGAGATGTATAGTTTTTACATACTATGATCCAGTCCCAAGAAGAGCTAGGTTTCCAGTAGACCTCTCTGGTAGTTTCACACTCCCAGTCAGAATAGTAAAGCTCCCTAAGTCACCACAGCATCGAGCTATGGCTCAGCCCTGGCCGTCTCAGGGGCAAACATATAAGTCTTGTCTTCCTAACATGCACCTTGCTTTTGGACTTCCACATCCTAGAGCACCCCTGGGGGGATATCTCTTCCAGAACTCTAGGGACAGTTTTTGAGAATCTGAATTGGGAATGTCCCAAGTATCTAACCTGGCAACCAGTTGACAGAAATCAGGAGTAAGAGGTGGCCACCAAGTGTATGGTGGGGCTACTTTAGAGGTGGACCACACTACCTCTCAGTCATTGAGGAAACTTGCCAAGTCTATTTTGGGGGGCATAGGGGTTATTCCCTGTCACCTGAAGGGCACCGATGGCATAGGTGCAACTTAGGAGGATTATCAGTCTTTTCAATGGTCCATTCATCTTGGGTGCAGGGGAAGTCCTGGATGCCTCTAGGAGCTCTTTTGAAGTGGGTCGTATGGATCCAGACCGCAATGCATTCGACCTTGACAGCAGTGGGAGTAGTCAGGAGCACTAGGTAGGGTCCCTTCCAACTTGATAGGGTTTGAGGGTGCCTGCTCAATGTCACCAGACCAGAACAGCGTTGCTCACCTGGAATTGGTGAGTACAGCTGGGCTTTCAGTTTGGTAGGCTTCCTTCAGTTGCTCCCAAGCCTGGCGTCTTACCAACTCAAGGGCTTTTAAGCAGGCAAACAGGGGTTTAGAAAGAACAGCATCAGGATCATGTATTCCACCTGCCTCTGTGAGTGGGGGTGGCCCCATACATAGAATTTCATAGGGGATAAGCTTGAAACATCCCGGGGTGTTTCAAACCTTGAACAGAGCAAAAGGAAGGAGGGCTGTCCAGTCTTTCCCACTGGTGTCTAAGGCCAATTTAGTCAAGGTCTTTTTGAAGGTTCTGTTTGACCTTTCTACCTGTCCTGAGCGATAAGCACAATGCAATTTCCAATTTATCCCCAGCTGAGTGGACAGTCCCTGACTTACCTGGGCAACAGAGGCAGGTCCATTATCAGACCTAATTGCCTTGGGAATTCCAAATCTTGGGAAGATCTCATCAAGAATCTTCTTGGCTACTATGCCTGGAGTCCCATTTCTGGTGGAAAAATCCTCCACACATCCTGAAAGGTGTCTATAAAGACTAGTAGATATTTATTACCATATTTTGTGAGTTTGACCTCCTTGAAGTCCACTTCCCAATATACCCCTGGTTGATCTCCTCTCAATCTTTTACCTTTGGTTGTTGTGCGGTGCCATGCATTGGTCAGTGCACAGGCCTTGCAATTTTGTACCACTTCCTGGACCAGGTTAGTGAGGCCCATGACATAATAGTCAGATGACTTTACTATTTCTTTCAGCTTTTTGCTTTCCAAATGGGTCAGGGAGTGGAGGTTAGTATCATATTTTCACCTTTCTTCTTGTGGAAGGATCAACTATCTGTCTTCTGTCTCAGCCACTCCATAGAGGGTATATCCTTTTATGATGCCTAAGGAGTCCATCTTCTGATAAACCTCTAGCATATATCTAAAACTAGTGTCCCTTACATCATAATAGCTCTTAGGGTTTTGTAGGGGCAAAACCGCTGCCCCCTGAGCAGCCTGCTTTGCAGTCTGGTCAATCATTTTATTCCCCAACATTATTGCATCCTTGCCTTTCTGGTGCCCTGGGCAATGAATGATGGTGACCTTTTTTGGCAAATGTAAGGCCTCTAGGAGGCTCAGAATTTTTTTCTTTGTTGTTAATTTGTTTCCCTGCTGAGATTAAAAGTCCCCTTTGTCTATAAATTGCACCATAGACATGTGCAGTGGCGAAAGCATACCTGTTATTGGTGTAGATACTGATGAACTTCCCTTCTGCCATTCACAATGCTTGGATCAGGGTTATGAGCTCAGCTTTCTGGGCCAACTTCCCTCAGGCAGGCTACTGGACTAGATCACTTGCTTCCCATCCATTACTGCTGCCCTTGCCCTCCATTTACCTTCAACCACGAAACTGCTACTATCCATGTACCAGTTCAGAACCCTGGCCAAGGTTGATCTTTCAGATCCTCTTGGATGCCGGTTTCTTCAGCCAAAATCTCCATGCAGCAGTATGCTGGGGTGGAGTTGTCCACCTCTGTTAGGAAGGTAGTGGGATTGAGGACCACAGGGGGAGCAAAAATTAATTGTTCAGTCAGTAGGAGACTCTTGGTAGTGGGTCATGTGAGCATTAGTCATCCATGGATCTGGAGGCTGCCTGATGATGTTCTCTAGGGTATGTGGGGCCATGATTGTTGTCTCTTATCCCAGGGTAAGCTTGTTGGCATCTTTCACAAGCAGAGCTACTGCTACAATGGATTTTAGGCAGGAGGGCCAACTGCTGTCCACAGGGTATGGTTTTTGGATAAATATACTACAGGCCTTTTCCATGGCCCCAGAGTCTGGGTGAGGACCCCCCTCACTACCACTGTCCTTTCATCAATATAGAGGGCGAAGGGTTTGGTTAAATCAGGTAGGGCCAAAGCCAATGCTGACAGGAGGGCCCTCTCGATGTTTTCAAATGCCTCATGATGTTCTGGTGTCAATGTGAGTTCCCCCTTTTCTTTGGTCATGGTGTATAAGGGGGCAGCAAGGGTAGCGAACCCAGGTAGCCACAGTCTGCAGAAACTAGCTGTCCCCAAAAACTCCCTCAACTGCCAGGGTGTAGTTGGAGTTGGGATTTGAGTTACTGTCTTCTTTCAGGCCTCCTTCAGCCACCTCTTTCCATCTTTAATCAGGTAACCTAGGTAATTAACCTCGGTATTGCATAACTGGGACTTTTTGGCTGAGGCCTGATATCCCATCTTACCCACCTCTGTTTGTAGGCCCTCAGTCCCCTCCATGCATCCTTGTTCTGTGTCTGCTGCAAGGAGTAGGTCATCTACATACTGAAGCAAAGTCACCTGTGGATTTTTAGCCCATAAGGTAGCCAGGTCTCAGTGGAGGGCCTCATTAAACAGAGTAGAATTTTTGAATCACTGAGGCAGCCTTGTCCAGGTCAGTTGTCCCACCAGTCCTGAATCTTGATCTCTCCATTCGAAAGCAAATAGAAGTTGACAAGCAGGATGCAATTTTAAACAAAAGAAAGCATCTTTTAAGTCCAGTACCATGTACCATGAGCTTCCTGGGGACAGGGAACTGAGGAAGTTGTAAGGGTTAGGCACAGTTGGGTATATATCCTGAACCCACTTGTTGACCTCCCTTAGGTCTTGCACTGGGTGGTAATCGTTGGAGCCTGTTTTTTTTACAGGTAGCAGAGGGGTGTTTGATGGAGACTGACAAGGAACCAGGATTCTCTGGTCCAAGAGTCTTTGGATATAGAGCCTGATTCCTTCCTAGCCTCCTGGCTCATCAGATACTGTCGGATGTGTTTAGGGGTAGTATCCTTTTTCAGTCTCACCACCACTGGGGGTGCTTGAACAGCCATTACCATGCCAGCTGTCTCTGCACAGGCTTCCAGGAACCCCCTTAGCCATTTATCTAAGGTAGAAATTTCCACTTGGCTAGGAACCTCATGTGTCCTATACTCATCTTCAAGTTTCAATGCCAAAACCATAGAGGAAGTTATTCCCCACTCTACCTCCGGTCCTTCCTGAGTGAATCTAATTTGAGCCTTTAGTTTAGTCAACAAGTCTCTTCCTAAGACAGGCATAGGACATTCAGGAATGACCAGGAGTGAGTGGGTCACCTGCTCCCGGCCTAAGACCTTGGTGCAGGAGGTGGTCCATGGGTACATTTTCTGTCCCATTGTGCCAACGACCACAGCCATTTTGCTGTTTGATTTACCCAGTAGCTGCCAGAACACAGAGTATTCAGCTTTGGTATCTATCAGAAAGTACATGGGGGTCCCCTCCCACTTTTAGAGTTACCTTAGGCTCGGGGAGGGAGTCCGAGCCCCATCTCCTTTAGTCATCTTCTTCCAATGCCAACACCTTTGGAGCTCTCTCTTTCTTCTTGGGGCATTCTCTTGCCCAGTGGCCTTTTTCTTTATAATAAGCACATTTATCCTTTTCTAAAAAGCACCTTTGTCCCTCATTGCTTATTCTAGTCTTCTCATTGCCCAGATACCCTGTCTGTCTAGGTCTTGTACTCACCTCTTTCTTATCTCCTACAACTGCAGCCAGAATTTTCACCAGATTCTTTTCCTGACTATGCCCCCGCCTATTCTCCCTTTCTTCTGCTTCTCTCTTTTTTTTCTCTCTCTCTCTCTCTGTTCTTCTGCTTCTCGTTTTTCTTTCTCTTTCCTTTCTTCCTCTGTTTCCCTCTTATGAAATATTTTCTCAGCTTCCTCAACCAATTCCTGCAAGGACATGTTCTGCAAACCATCTACGTGCTGCAATTTCGTTCTAATGTCTGACATGGATTGCCCTATGAATGCCATAGCCACCACAGGCTGATAACCCTCAGAGGTCAGGTCAAAAGGGGTTTCACATCTATAAGCCTCCATCAGTCATTCTAAGAACACTGAAGAGGGATCCATTGGTCCCTGCAGGACTTCCCTTACCTTGTCCAGAATGGTGGGTCATCTAGCAGCCCCTTTGAGACCTGCCATGAGAGCCTGGTGATAGACAGCTAGCTGACCCCTACCTTGCTCAGTGTTGTAATCCCAATTGGGGCAATTTAGAGGGAATTCAGCATCAATCTCATTAGGGAGGTTAGTCAGGGCCCCATCTGCTCCGGGCACATTTTTGCAGGCTTCTACAAGAATCCTTTCCCTCTCTTCAGTAGTGAAAAGGACCTGTAAGAGCTGCTGACAGTCATCCCAAGTGGGCTGGTGAGAGAACATTAATGATTCCATCAGACCAGTCAACCCTGCAGGGTTTTCTGAGAAAGAAAGGTGGTTATTTTTCCAGTTGTAAAGATCTGCAGAGGAAAAGAGCCAGTACTGGAAGGGCTGAAGTTGAGGAGGGTCCACCAGGGGCTGAATACCATGAGGGGTAGGGCCATGGTAGAATCAGGTACTCCTGGTCCCTGCACAGGGCTTTGGGCATGTCAGCTGCAAGTTCCTGCTGCGGCACAACTCAGGCTCCTCCCTCAACTCCAGAGTCTGGGATGGGGGAAACCCATAAGGAGGGGGAGATGGCAGTAGCTCAGGCTACTCAGGAGGCTCCTCAATCTCGGGATAGATTTTTGGAGGAGCAGAGGACAGACTCTCAGACTGAGCCATGGTGTTGCCCTTCCTTTGAGGCTTTACTTTCAATTTGCACTCCAGTCGTTTGAGAGCTAGAACGTGGGAATCTGGTCTCTGAGCCACCCATGGTTTCACCCAATGTGGAAGGTTTCAGACCAGGTCCTGCCACACGATAATGTATGGCTGCTGATTGGGATGAGACCCTGGTCCAGGCTGAAAAACAAGACTTTTAACAGAAGAGATTATAGTTGTGTCAAAAGTTTCCTCAGGTGACCAGCCAACTCCAAATGTCAGCCACTCTGAGGAACAAAATGTCTGCCACGGTCCTTTCTTTACCTGAACTGACAAGTCATGCACTCTGTCCCTAACCTCCATCCAGTGAGCTAACGTCAAAGCCAAAGGGTGGTTAGAGTCCATCTCATCGTCTTAGTCACAAGGGCAACAAAAATCGCAAACACAGAACAGAAAATCAGGCACAGAGTAACACAACAAGAGCGGCCCAAGCAGAGCCAATCGAAAAGATCATATGGCTGGGAGAACAGAGCACCCTCCTCTCAAGAAGCATTAATGTTTCTCCCCTGGCCAGCCCTGAGGGGTTCCTCTAGGCATCCCCGAGGATCCCCAATTTCCACTGGGATGTCTCCCATGATAGCAGTTGGTGATCTTGGCATGTCTAGCTATCAGCCCCCTTTCCTCTTCTCAAGGGCAGTGAGCTGCTATCCCCTCTTGGGATGCGACTGACTGCAGAAAATGAAAATAAGAAGTAAAATTCACAGGTTTCAAACAGACAGAAAGATAAGAAATAAGAACTCACCTCCAAAGGGTCTTTAGAGTCAAGGGTTCTTGTAAATTCTGGACAAGTCCACCATGAAAGACCCCTTCAAGAGAGGAGAACCTTAGTCTAGTCTCAGGATTACATGACCCTCACAAAACTTATGAGAGACCAATCTTGCTGCAAACACTCAAGGTTTATTTGGGAAACCAGTGCACTGGGGCCGAGCTCATAACCCACACAGGGGCAGAGGAATTCGACCCTGAGTACAAGAAGTATAGGGTATTTAAAGGGAAAAAACATAAACTAGGGGGAGTGAAGGGGTTACCAAGGGAACATAACATAAAAACAGTGGAAAATTTCAGAGGGACACAACCTATGATTTAGTCAGGTTCATGAGGACAAAAAACATCCTACATATTCATTATTCTCAAGAATGTGTTCTGGTCATCGTCATTCACTTTGAGGTTGACCGTTTCCTGGAACCACCTAGATGACTTACATTCTCCTTTTGTGGCCAACCAGTTCCTGGAAATAGCTGGCCTATATTCTTGGCTCATTTCAGAGAAAATTTTCCATGCACTTTAAGTAAATGCTTATACATTATATATTTCTACTACATTTCTACCAAATGAAATTTTTAAATTTTTCTTCCACCCTTCATATATGTATTCAAATAAGATATTAGGAAATTATAAGGTAAAAACAGAAATACATAATGATGCTGTTAGCACATATTTAATATTTTTCTATCAAAATATTAAATAATTATTTCTTTACTTGAACATCTATAACTTACTTTTCTTTTTTATTTAATTTATTTTACTAGATATTTTCTTTACTTACATTTCAAATGTTACCTGCTTTCCTAGTTTTCCCTCAGAACACTACTATCCCATCCTCCCACACACCCACTCCTTCCTCCCAGCTCTGGAATTTCACTAACTGACTTGTCTAACTATTGATTTACCTTAAATTTTCACTTAATTTATTTTATTGTTTTATGTGTGGGTTATTTGTCTGCAGGATGAATTATGTATACGTAGTAACTACCAAAGCTATAAGCTATCCCTCAGAAATGAAGTTACAGGAGAATATGTGCAAACATGTGGGTACAGGGACTCAAACTCATATGCTCTGATTGATGACTTTAATTTGTATTAATTTTTAGTTTTCAGGGAAATTCCATTCTAACTACCTAGCAAGTAAATCTTTGGATGCAACAGCAGAAAAGAGTCAAGCAAGAATGCTGATGCATGAAGTTAAGTTTTTTAATCAATACATGATCATGATGTTTTATGTGAGGTAAGAAAAAGTATTCTACTAGAAGAAATAATTTGTTGAAATGGGAAGAAAGGCATTACAATATATTTCTGGAAATGAGAAGATGATTAGGATTTAATGTTAATTTGAGAAAAGCTGGAGTTGCAAGAGACTGCATCTAAAATATATTAAACTTGAGTTTTCACATTGTGATGTTTTAATTTCTCTATATTAAAATCATGAAAATATCAACACAATAAAAACTTATGCTTGTGTAATAGAACTTATGCTTGCTAAAAGTAAAATATTAATAAATGTGAATATGGCCATACAGTGGTGGTACACTCCTTTAATCCTAGCACTTGGGATGCAGAGACAGGTTGATATCTGAATTCGAGGACAGCCTGGTATACACATTGAGTTCCAGGACAGCCAAGGCTACACAAAGACACTCTGTCTTAAAAACACTAAAATAAATAAATAAATAAATAAATAAATAAATGTGAATATGAGAAAAGGAAAATCTGACATCAAATATGACAGAAGCAGCGTTTATAACCTCACTCTGAACAATGCACCTCCTCTTGAAACTTATAATGATAAATGGATACCTAACATTGAATATATGAGGTTACTTTCTTCTATTTCATGATTTGGAAAATTCGGTCAATTAAGGGTCTCAGCCCCATTCCAATCCACAAGTCTTGTCACACACAGGAACTTGTTCCATTCCCAACTGGAATAACAAACTGAAAAGACGATTAATGAAGATATTTACAAACCAAATAATATCATCATAGAAAACAGGATCAAGGCCAGGAATGTGTTCTTTTTTTCAGCAAGATATGTGTTCTTAGGGGACAAATATACATGTGATGATAAATGTGAATAATAAGGAGTGTTTATTGTTTAATATGTATTATTTAGGAAAAATGAGAAGTACCAGCCACACTCAGTTTGGGCTGATAAAACTTCATGGAAGTATTGTGCAATAAAATGTGAGTTCAGGATTGATTGCATTATCAACATGTCTTGTAAGGGATGTGAATTTAATCAAGAGTGTCTTTCATGGATAAATGATCCATTGTATCTCATTTTACAAGGCATTTGTTCCTCAGAACATGTCCCAGAAGAAATGGGACTCACTATATGACTTCGACATATATATTGCGTGATGCAGTTCATCACTTTCCAAATATTTACTTTTATACAAAATGTCTGGGAGGTTTAGAAAGAAGTGAGTAAAATAGCCACTATATATTCTCAATCAGTGTTGGGGATGGGGATGGCTAATCCACTTATAAATGAATCTTGCAAGATGGCACAAAACAAACAGCAATCAAACAAATTAATACAGGTTTTGCTATTTTGTCAAATACAGGCATAGACTAGAGTTTTTAATTACATGTAAGAAGATGAGAAAATGTTTCCCTGACTCAATAATTTAATGGAGAAATGATAATACATGTTGTAGTATGCTAGAAAATTTGGGATTATTAGAAAAGAATTTACAGTGTTTTAAAAATAATATGTTTAAAATTATGAGACATATCTAGGTAACATTACATGAATTGAAAGGGTTATGCTTATGAATATATTTCATATTCATAAATTATAATTTTATATAGGATAATAATTTGTATAATATAAAGCATAGATAAGCTATTATTATGATATGATAAATATAATCATATGATGATAAGGAGGAAAAAATGAGTTCAAAATGTGAAAGAGACTGTGGGCAATCACACAATCAGATGTTTATGGGAGAAAGGGAAGTTTCAAATGGTATAACTATATTAAAATCTCAAAAGTAAATAATAAGTATATAAATAGGAAAGTCTACATCATGCTGCTTTAAAGGAAAATTTATTTATTACCAGGCCCTTGTAAATTTTTATTGTGACAAATTTTGTCTCAACACCACCATTCTATTTGAAGCAAACTTTCTTTATGATGGGAATTACATCCAGCATCTGTCAGGAGCACTGGGTATATAAATATTACATGAAATAAATAACGATTTTTTTCTTTTTGTTAATTACAACATAACTGTGTCCCCTGCATTTTGTTCCATGGCACACTATTGCAGGAATTTGTTTACTAACATATTTCAAATATAGTTAGGATTGTGTGAAGTTCAAGTTGAATTGTAGAGGATGATAATTTTAATAGTAATTCAATGCTAATTTTAATATTCCTGATTTTAAATCAGTATCTTAGACATGAAAGGATGGAGAGTTATTATCTTAACCTCAGTAAGAATGTCTGACCTGACTTCAGAATGTTTCTCTTACTGGCCTCTCCATTCTGGTGGGGAGGGTGGGGTGATGTAGAGGATTTACCAACTGATGAGAAGACTTGACGAACTTAGATTATCAGGTGTGATTATAGTGGCTGTCTCTTCTGACCTTTATTCTATGAAATGCAGTAACTGGAACAAATATCACTGAAGAAATGTGGGATGAATACATGTATCTGACTATGTGCCTCAAAATTCCTACTGAAAATATCAAAAATGTCTAGGAAACAGGAAAGTTGATTCCTGTAAATGTGACTTGAAATTAGAGCAAATGATAAGGATTCTTGAATTGCATTTCAGGAATATAAAATCCTTACATGAAAATATGAAAGAAATCGAATTGTATTTTTAAAAGTTTCCCTCATTGTCTCACCTCACAGATGCATGTCTTAAATGGGAGCCTTAATCTCATAAGCAGAAACATATTAGTCACAATTCTTGATTCACTGGAATTAAGTTTTGAGGTCGATTCAAGATTGTCACTCAGGAATTTGTGTACACCTTATTGTTATTGAATATCATTACTGGCTTTAAGTATGGTTACTTACATTGATTTCCATATTGCAAAAGAGTTTTCAATAAAGTACCAAATCTACATCATGCATTGGAATTTATCAGGAGCCAATATCAAAGTGACATTCATCACCCTATCATAAATGGGAATATTTTGTGCATTTCAAATTATAGAAGCTACAATTACATAAAACTCCTAAAGACATGAAGTGTTTCAATTACTTTTCTGTCTCTGTCTATCTGTGTCTGTCTGTCTATCTGTCTGTCTGTCTGTCTGTCTGTCTGTCTGTCTCTCTCTCTCTCTCTCTCTCTTTCTGTTTCTCTCTCTCTCTTTTACTCTTTCTCACACACACATACGCAAACACACACACACACACACATGCATGCACATACATGCACACACACTGAGTCAGTGAATGAAGCACAACAAGGTCCAAAAAAATTTTATTTTTCTTCTACTGCTTATGTATCCCAACAAAATCTTTCAGGTAGCATAAACATTACAATGTGATTAAATTCTAATTTTCTTTTAATGAATGAAAAAAAATTACATAATACACATGAAAGAGAAAACAAAACATTCCCAAGAAGAATCACATTCATAGCTAAGCCATTTGTTATCGATTAAGAAAGTATAAAAAAGCCATACAATTTTCTCAGCCATTTTCTGTTTACTGAGAAGTTGTAATTTCTAGTTAATAAAGATAAGGTCAAATATTGTACTATTTAATTTAAAGAGTAATCTTATATACAACTTAAAAAGAACACACGTCTAAAATTGTAAATAAAAATCTATCCATCTTTTCTAATTTCACTCCTCAGTGTGCAAATCTACTGATCATCAATGTCTTTATTAAATCATATTTGGCAGTTGAGGTCAATAAGGGGTACAGGAAAATAATCACCATCTTGATCACTTGCCCAGTTCCAGAAAGAGAGTCATGTCAGTTAGTTCTGGTAGGGATGCCATTGTTCATTTTCACAGACCACAAAAAATTCCTAGGTAAGCTAGGAATTTTTATGTGCCTTTATGAACTTCATATTATTTCCTAAGATTTTGTCAATAGAGCCATGGACAAAAACATCTTATCCTAACTTAACTGACAAGGTTCAACTCCAAGTTCTTTCAAAAGATGCTCATTATTGCTGACAATCTATATCTCTAATTTCGTTTCAAGGGTATTTATTGAATCATTAATCTATTCCAGCTTCAAATGTTAACAAAGATTAAACAATGTTATTGTGAGTGGTAATAATACTCCTCAGTGAGGTGCTGGAAGTTCCTTCTGACTTTTCACAAACTCTGAGATTAGAAAGGATGTAAAGATGGAGAGTAAAACAAGCAGAGCTATGCTCCATAAGACCATGAAGTCCTCAGGACATTTAGTACCAGTGTTCTTCCTGTC
>JADRCD010166446.1:0-42766 GCA_019843815.1 Montemys delectorum
TTTTTTTTTCAAGCTCTGTCTGCCGAAACTTGAGAGTTTAAAGCTGTAGTTCCAGAAAACACTGCGCTTTCCAGCCTCACACTGTATCAGTCCAAAGACCCAGCCCCCAGTTCATCTGTATCTTATCAATGTGGAAGCGTCTCCAATGAAAGACACCTGCCCCTCTTGATTCCACTTCCCCCCTTTTTCTTTGCCATTTATCTTCCTCCAGATTGCCCCTAACCTGGAATAGTTTATGCTCAGCCACAGGGTTTATGTTTTCAAAACACATAAATTAAGGTCAGCTGCAGGCAGACCTTGTCACTACGCTCATTTCCTTTAGAAAAATAATGCTCACGTCTTTTCTCTGTGTTCACAGATGTGAGGGATAGTTTTTTTCTCTTGTGAAAGTATTTTCCAAGTCATCATGTAATTCATTCTGAAAGGTGTTCTGACACATTCCCTTGACCACAAACGGATTCCAGCCTCTTGAAGAGCCGCAGGGCATCACGGAAGTAGTATTTTCCCCCATCAGAAACTGCAGTTGTCTTTCTGCCCAGCAGTGCTGCCTGCTTGTATGGTCAGAGGTTGATGAAATTCAAGTAGTATTGACTAGCTACTAAGTACAGGTCATTAGGCCAGGCTGCCAGGGAATATAATATGGAAAACAAATACCCTTTGCTAAGCAACCAAGATCTAGTTAGAGGTGGTAGGAGATGCCCATAATGATCTGCAGTATACTGTTAGAAGAGACATTGCAAGACACAGACAGGGCTTTGATGATGTGTCTGGAGCAGAGCCCACCTCCAGCAGTGTATTGAACCTCACATTATTAAACAAGACCTCGGGATCCTATGTTCACTGTTAGACAAGCTGGTCACCTTCCAGGGGCCATGCCTATGGAGAATTTGGTGACAAGTCATATCTGATAGCCCTGTGTTTCTCACTCGGAAGCTCCTTGAGACTCTGAAGTACCTTGTGTGTGCATGGTTTCAGTGGCATACAAGACGCTACTTATTCTTGTATCTCCATTTTAAATGTGACCTGAGATTTCAGGTTTTTCTACTAACTGTTACCTTAGAGAGTCAACTAAAAACTTGTATTTAGTCTTTTGGTTGTCTGGATGTTACCACTCCTGAGGCTTAGATGACTACCTTCTCTTCCCCCAGCCATGAGTGAATTTGTTGCCTTTCCTATTGGTGAGGTGCCAGGGTAGAAATATTTGTAGCTGAGAGTCAAACACACACGAATTCGAATCCATGCTATAACATCTTTTTCCCTGTGTGGATAACTTTTCTAACTTTACATAATTTTTACTTACTTCTCCGTATAAACAGAATAGTGATTTGGGAAACTGAGGTGGTGTCTTGTTAGAGTTTCTGTTGGCTGCGATATGGCCAAAAGCACTATGGCCAAAAGCAAACTGGGAAGGGAAGGGTTTGTTCTGTTTACGTTTCCAGGTAATAGTCCATCACTGATGGAAGTCGGCTGAGAACTTAGGCAGGGCAGGGATGGAGGGAGGTGTGCTGCCTACTGGCTTGCTTTCCCATAGCTGTTTTTTTTTTTTTTTTTTTTTTTTTTTTTTTTTTTTTTTTTTTTTTTATAGCACCCAGAACTACCAGTTCACAGGTGGTATCTCCAACAATGGGCTGGGTACTCAGGTACCAACTCATTTTAAAAAACACCCTATGGGTTTCCATATATCCTGATCTTATGGAAGCCATTTCTCCACTGAGGTTCCCTCCTCTCAGAGGACTATCACTTGTGTCAAGTTGACATAAGAATGAGCAGCCCCAGGTACCCCAGCGAGCCTTCTCCTTCCTGATTTTTGTCTATTGCTCAGGGGAAAGTTTATTTAGGAACCAGCTTCACTCTTTTATCTCAGTGGGTGGCTTCGTATTTATCAGTGAACCACACTCCTCCACTTCATTCCCTGTTTTCTCTGACCTCTAACAGCACACATTTCTGCTGATCTTATGTTAAAGTACACTTTACATGTACATTTACCTACCCTTTGTTTTCACTTAAAGTGACTCCCACGCTGGCCTTTTGATTTCTCTTTCTTACACTCTTTTACATGGAGTGAGTGCACTGTTACCCCTGCTCTTCTTTGATCCTGGACCTATATTTACATGTGTGGATTCTTCCTTATATTTGAAGCAGAAAGTCCAGTGTTCTTTAGTGCTAAACTCTTTTGTACAGAAGGTTGTTTTCTGATCACCCTTGACTTAACTTGATGGGCATTCTTGGAGAACTCTTACACCTGAGGTCATATGCTAAGTGCTCTAGTAGTCACTCAGTTATGGTGCTATGAGAAGTTAGGAAGCTATCCAGCATTGAGCTCTTTGAAACAGTGTGTGGATTTCTAGTGGATTTCATTTTAACCACAACGCCCTACCCAAAAAGGACCATCCCTTTTTAAAATAGCACTGTCTATTTTCTAAGCGCTTGGCTTAGTAATTTCATCTGTGTATATGAAATATAGATCTGCATAAACTGTAACGATAAAGTAGCACTGCATTTGTAGCAGTCAACTTTAAGAAACAGACATCAGGAATACATTTGAAAGCCCCCATGTGTTCCCTCTCTTCCCATTTGCATAGCCCTCCCGTGACTAGAGACGGTGTCTTAAGGGTCAAATTTCATATACGATGCTAAGTCAAGATTTCAATCTTCCCTGGTATTGAACAATCTCAGCCAAGAGCTGCCAGTTTGAGTCAAAGGAGGACAAATTTTAACCACTTATTTTTTTCTCAGTATGAAATGAGCGCCATTTTATTTAAAAATAATTTTGGGTAAATGTTTCCCTTATTTCTTATAGATTTAAAAATAAATGTTGACAGATAGTTCCATGTATTTCACTCTTGTCCAAATGCTGGCAGAAAAAGCAACCAAGTTGGACAGACTTGTGAAAGCCCCAGGCCCAGGAGTGGCCCAGAAAACCTTGGCAAAGGGAACATTCAGTTCCTTGTTCTCTTGTTGCTTTGCACAGACCTCTCAGAACAAGTCATTCAATTTATTTAAGTATCCTTCCTCAACAAAAAGGAAAATTCAGTATTTTTTTTAAAAAAAAGGATTACATTTAGAGACACAAGAAGGATAAGGTAGAGGAAATAGTAAATTGGCAAATTGCTGGAGGAGGATGAGCATCCAGGAGCTCAGAAGGATGAGCATCCAGGAAGATGTGTAATACTTTGCTTTAAGGCTTTCTGTGGGACCTGGACAGTTGGCTCGGCAGTTAAAAGGCATGCGTGCAGCTGTCAAGAGGGACCCGCTCTAGCAGAGGACTCAACTTTGGCTCCCAGTTACCTACGTTTGGGCAGCTTGTACATACCTTTAGGGCAGCTCTAAGGCATCCAATCCCTCTGGCTTCTGTGGGGCTCCTACATTCATGTGTACAACCCACACCAGACTCACCCAGTACACATCATCAAAACTAACACAAATCACTTTTAAATACTTGCCTCTTTTAGAGAAAATATGATTGTCCAGCTTTAAGATTACAAGAAGGAGAAAGGAGAGCCGCTGATGCATGGATGGACAAACAGATGGACAGATGGATGGATGGATGGATGGATGGATGGATGGATGGACAGATGGGTGACTGAGTCAGGGGGTGGATGGATGAATAGATTGTTGGATATCTGGATAGATGGATCAATGGATGGGTAGATGATTGGGCAGGTGGATGAGATGGTTGGATAGGTGGATGGATGGATGAATGGGTGGATAATGGATAGATGGATAGATGGATGAATGGATGAATGAATGGATGAATGGATGAAGGATGGATGGCTAGATGGGTGGGTGAGTGAGTGGATAGATGAATGGGTGGATGGATAGATTGATGAATAGGTGGATAGATAGATTGGATGATGGATAGATGAATAAATTGGTTGGTGAGTAGGTGGATGAATGAATAGGATGGATGAATAGAAACAATGGATGATAGATTGTTGGATGAATAGATGGATAGATGAACGGATGGATAGATGGATGAATGAATAGATAGGTGGGTGAATGGATGGGGTAGATGGGTGGGTGGATGAGTAGGAGGGAGTCATGAACAGTGAGTGTTACTGACCTGTTAAAACTGTGTGTGTGGGATTATGGATAACCTTTTGCAAACAGAAAACATTTATTTCTATCTATAAAACAAGTTGAGGCAAGCTCAGCTGCTCTACAAAGTCCATCTCATTATCCCCCTACTTCAATGATATTCTGGTTTTTCCTTATGAAGGAGATAGCTAGAATTTTGAGAAAGAGAAGCATTTTAATTTTTGAAAACTATCTTTTATCAGAAATTTCATTTAAATAAACCTCAACTCTGTGAAACTGTAAACAGGTATTCCAGAATGTGCCCCTAACCCTGTCTGTTGGTAAACTGGGTTAGAAATGACATGAACTTTTCAGAGTAGACTCAGAGCACTAGACTTCCAACGTGCTTCTTTGATCCAAAACACTGAAAGCCAAATTCGCAACTTACTGTTGGGTCTATAACTTTTAGTTTCCTGATCCAGATGTTTAATTATTCTCTTTCTCATTGAACATAACAGATCATTACTTTTAACTGGAAAATTAACTGTAGTTCTGGGATATCTATGTACAATACAGTTTCTTGGTCACTAACTTTTTAAGGGTGCATTTAAATTCTTCGGCACTCTAGGTCAAATTCCGTCACAGCCAAGTTTGTGTTAGGTAAGAGATCTCTACTGCTCTAAGATGGTAACAGCTCTATCCAAGACTGCACACTTGAAGGAATATTTTACTGCTAAAAGTCCAAAACTACCAAACAGAAATACTTTTATGAATTTGATACAGAGCAACAAGGAACTTGATAAGGGCCATCCGTTTCCAAAATACTGCAAACAGGCCTTGAGAAATTATTCTATGAAGCCAACTCATTTACTGGTAACTGATATTGCAGATGGTGTCAAGAACATTTATGATTAGGTGAACATACTAAGTATGAAGATGTGGAAAACTGTTATCTGATATTTAGGATATAGGCAGAGATGGCTTGTGCACTAAAAATGCAGCATAGCATGTGTGCATGCCTTGGTTGGGCTGCAGATATGAGGGCAGCAGGCTGGCAATGCAGGAGAGTGTTCGCTGCCTCTAACTGTGGGCTGGCCCTGGTACAAAGGTAAGAGTTTACCCACTGTCAGAGGGGAGGGGTCTAAAGAAATAGAGCCTGGCTCTACTGAGAGAGCACTGCCTTTTGACACCTGCCCTGCTCTCCTCAGGATTGCATATTTATCCCGTCCACTATTGCTGCTGCTCTACCAGCTGGCCTCTTAGCTGCCCCTCAAGCACAGATGCCTATAGTCCCCCCCTCCAGTGCACTTGGTTTACCCTTTGCTTCCCTGGTTGGAATGTGGCCCTCGGGGTCCCTGCTCTTCTCTCCCAGAGCTGTCAGGTGTCAGCTTGTCAGCTGTAGTTGCCCTGAAGACTTAACTACACCTGCCTCAACCATGTCTGCCTCTCCCTACCTTTCCCCCCTTCTCATAAATTATTAATTTGCGATATTTACTGATTGGTTGTCTCGCCTTTCTAGCAATCAACTCGCCGGGACAGGGATGTGATTATCTTGTGATCTGCTATATTCTTAGCACCTAGAATGGTACATGATTTGTAATCAATCTCCATAAATATTTGTTTAGTGAATGCGTATGCGAGTGAGTGACAGGCACGGAGCCTTAAAATTGAGAAGGAATTCAAAGCGCACTAACTGAATTTTGTTAGGAAAGAGGATAAGGGAAATGAAGCGAGCTGTAAAGTGAGTTGGCTCAAGTAGGTAGGGTCATATCTTAGCTTTGGACTTTATCAAATATAATAAAAAGTGTTCTCTTTTTCTTGGACCATGTCAGATGTCCCGTGTCCATCCAGAGCCTTTTCCTGGCCAGGCTTCCCTCTGCTTTCTTTCACATGGCATTTCAGTCCCTCCACTGCCTTTCCTGCTTTAATTTTCAGCATTAACGCATTCTGAAAAATCTGCTCACAAAAATTCTGCTTCAGCTCCTGTGAAGCTGCAGCCCCCTGGGACTTCTTAGGGATGCGAGACTACCCTGCCCACTCAGCTCCGAGAAGTGGAGTCCAGAATGTAGTATCTTTCTCTTCTGCTACAAATAAACCTTCAGGCTCCCTGAGCTCAAGGGACTTTTTGAAAAGGGAACCCTCCCTCCTGGGGATGGGGGGACTTGACAGTTGAAAGGTGAATTTTCCCAGACTGCTGAGAGCTTGTACAAGCCCAGGTGCCCACTCTTGCCCCTCCCCCTCCCCCAGCCCCTCCCCCTCGTTTCCCTCCACACCTCCCGGGTCTTGCTCAGCTGTCCATTCCTTTTGAGTGTCTTTCCTGCCACTTTGTTGCAGCCCCGCCTGTAAAAGCATGGAAGCCATTTGCTCCTTTTGGAGCAAGCCACTCGACAGATAGCTTACATAATTAATGTGCCCCAGAAAGGCATTTAAATTAATTATGAAATTGGCCCCCAAGCTGGAATCCCCGCCGGCAAGTGCCTAAGGTGTTTTAGCTGGATTCTGGCACTCCTAGTTTTTTTTTTTTTTTTTTTTTTTTTCCCTCCTCACCATTAAGATGTTACAACCTATGCCAACTCACTTAATGCCCCTTCTAAAGCACTTATAAGATACATTATTGATCTGTATTTTATTCATACTTCCCACTCCTGGATTCAGGAATCCTCAGTACAGCCGCTCCAGGGTCATTGTGGGGGATACTAGTGAGGCCCTTTGAGATCTTCCATAGGAAATTGCTAGATTGAATTTGGCTGCTTATCTTTTTTCTCACATTTCAGAACAGATACTTCACAGTCCCAACCACTGCTAAGTCACACATTTGGTTAACTTTTAGAATTGAAGGTCATCTAGGACAAAAATGATTCACCCTTGGAAGTAGACAGAGTAATGATTCAGGAAACTACTAACTCATTTCAAAGTTACGCCTGACCAGGATACCCCAAGTTGCATTCTCCTCGAGAGACTCCTCCCTAGAGAGGAGTTGCAGACACCTACATCTCTCCCATTTATATTTCTTGCTACTTGGGACAAAGATATTTGACCAGTTTTGTGGTTCAAAAGGAATTTATGTTCACAAGTGAACGCAGCGAGATACTTACACATTCTGTTTGGTTTATACAGTATTCTGTATAGGTTTGCTGGACAGTAGTGCACACGGCTACTTTATTAATAAAGACACGTGAAAAATGATGTGTTTCCCCAGGGTATTGTTTGTGTTTTTTGAAACGGAAACAGCTCTTTGTTCTTCACTGTCTTGTGGGACCTCAGCTTTGAGTCCTGTGCCAAAGTGCTTATCTCTGCAAAACTATTTTACTTTCTTAGGCAGAGGGGAATGCAGGCTGTAAAATTCTCCCTTTTCCAAACAAGTCTCTCATCTTCATTTGTTAAAATCTGAAAAGCTGCAGAAATTTTCATATGATGTTTCCCAGAGGGCAGCCTGTGGTTTTCTGCTGCATGCCAGCAGCTGGCCAGGAGATGGCGCTGCAGGTCACTAGGTATTAGACTCCTCTTGGAAACGTGGCTATTTCTAGCATGTACATTTTTAAAACTAAGTTTTGAAAGTTAGCATACAAGTGATTGGGTCTTGTTATGGCACTGTCGTATGTGTGTCTCACTGCTTTGTTCTAATTTTCTTATTCTATTGTGAATGTTTATGAACAGCCATTCCGTGGACATTGCAGTGGAGGAGCTGACGGATGCTTGCTTCGGAGATTCTAAGCATGTACTCCTGGTGGTTTACACATCTGTATCATCTGCCAGAATGCCATTATGTATCATGACCACCCTAGACATGTATCACGCTGGTGATGGCTCCTCAAGGAGCTTTTAATTTTTCTGACGATTAGTGGTGAAGCTCACTCAATAACCGTTCTACTAACGCAAAAACATATTAGCAAAACATCCCCACGTCAGTTTTATCACGATCACCCGTGCCCTGTGTCTCTGTGTTGGGGAGACAGCATGGATGGGCACTGAATAAAATAATCCCCCAAACCATCACAAACTGCTCACGTATAGCACTTTATGTAATATGGCAGTAACAGCACCTGGCTACCCAGGGCGTGGGCGGGCCTAGCAGCGCGGATCTCCCAGATGCTTTGCAGAAGTCCAGCGTCCTGAGACCCAGCCCACACTCTACTCATTAGAACCTGCGCTGTAATAAGATTTTCGTGTGAGAAGTTGAGTCTCAGGACTCAGTGGCTGTCAAGCAACCTTTCTTCCTTTTTGTCCCAGGCAGGATTGAAGAGCCTAGCTTGGGAAGTGGTGTGGCTATGCATGGCTTGGGTTACAAAGATGTAAAAAAAATCATCATGGAGGATTATACTCCATGGGAGTAAAAGGCAGGGAGTATAGGGAGTGGGTGGTACATTAAAAGCTATACATTCAGCAATGTAGGTGCCAATAGAGGGCTCGTAATCAAGTGCGTGCATGTGGGCTAAAAGCTTACGCATGGCCACCCCAAGAAGACAAAGCCCTGCCAAGTCATTTATGCCGCCATAAAGGATAACATAATGCTTCTCCACACCTGTGTTAGCCTTCGAAGGCTAAGGCTCAGATGTGACCTCTAAGGAGCTTGGCCTTACAGGTCTGTCCGTAGGGCCGCTGCGGTAGCTCTTTCTCCCTACAAGGAAAGTATTTTCAGAGCTTTCCCCTCTATTGTTGTGGCTTATCATTCACAGAGGGAATGCAGGACTCAACCCTTCCAGTCTGAGTAAGTGACTCAGAAACAGAGACATGCATGGTTGGCAGAAATGAGCGTCTTTCATGTGGCACTGAATTCTACAATAACTGAATGACCTGTGTGTCTGTTATGGCTTGTACTAGTATTTTTCAGAAAACTGCCAGAGATACTTGCTCTAGTCTTAGAGTCTTTGTTTGGCTGTCTCTAGGCAGTTTGATGCTTTTAGTATTCTAGAAATTTTTTAAAAATTGGTTTTCCTTCTAGTCAAAACTCCAGCATAGATGGAAGAGGGACCTTTGAAGCCCCCACTCACTCACTTCTGGCTGTGAGCATTGGCTGTTGAAAGCCCCTGGTGTAGAAAGAATTGCTCTTTGTCAGGCAAGTGGCCCATTTTAGATACCCCTGTTCTACTGGACGGCCCTACGCCCATGCGCACAAGGACGTGTGCATGGTGTTATACCAATAACTCATCAATGTTAGCTCATCTCATTATTTTAAAAAGATCTTGTAAAAAAAAAATACCCTAACACAATTTCCATATAGTCAGCAACAAAGGAGACAAACCATTCCACACACAATCCAGCACACACAATCCTTCACACACAAACACACTCTTTATTCTTAGTCCTCTGGCTTCTTGAAGTCTGGGATTTTTCTTTATATAAAAAGAAACAAGGGCTGGCAAGATGGCTCAGTGGTTAAGAGCACTGACTGCTCTTCTGGAGGTCCTGAGTTCAATTCCCAGCCACCACATGGTGGCTCACACCCATCTGTAATGGGATCTGATGCCCTCTTTCTGGTGTGTCTGAAGACAGCTACAGTGTACTCACATATATAAAATAAATAAATCTTAAAAGAAAGAGAGAAAGAAAAAAAGAAAGAGGTGAGAGCATAGCTTCTGAGGCTCGTGTTTAGTCTTGAAGTACTTTCACGAATGGACTTGTGACATTTTAACCCTGATTTTCCTCTGTAGGAGACTGAAATGTTTGCCAGAAGAGCAGTAAACACAGGCAGCCAGTATCCCCTTGTCTGTCCAGGGTGTGTGTCTGGTAGACTTCAGTGACTACAGTCTAATTAGGTTTCCCCAAACTGCTCTCCCCACAACCAAAAGGCCAAGAAACCCCACACCGGTCTGAGTGGCTGGCACTTTAAGAGTAGTTATGAAGTACTTCATAGAGTAGATTTATTTTTATTTTAATGCCTTAGACATGCACATCTCACAGTTAGGAAACACAACTCAGATGAAAGTAAATAGCCATAAATTAACAATAAAAGGACTGGATGCCGTAAAACACTCCGGGCTTTGTCTAGATTAGAATACAGGGATCGTTTAAAAAACTAGAGTGTTCCTCCCTCTTCCATAATCTCCCATTCACGACATCATTTATCTACACAGAACATCCTTCCTCTCTAATACACTGAATTATTTCATGCTGCTAAAACTAGGGAAAAAACATATGACCTACCCATACCCCGAAGCATAACACAACCGATGAAGACAGAGAGGCGAAGAATGCTTCCACGTTGACCCAATGCCCCCAGTGAGACGTAGACCCTGAGAGCCCCATCAATGACTGCGATGTGCAGTTTCCTAGTTCCGTGTTCATCCCTACTATCCCCTCTCCCTGCAGGAAACTATGGATACTCAGTAGACTTATCCTTCAGGGCCAGCTCAAGTCTCTGCTCTTCAGTCCAGCTCTCCACAGCTCCTCTGCTCTCTGTGATGGTCTCTTACTTGCATTTCTCCATGTTGAGTTTATATGATGGTAGGTTCCCACACCAGGCTCACAGCTGAACGGGCTTCTTTAAGCCACTTTTCGATCTTTTATAAGCCTTCTTCGTCTAGTTCCTGGACTGACAGTGCAAGGCACACAAGACTCTGCTATTCATTTCTGTGTCTCTGTCAGATGTTCACATCAGACCTGATGCAGCTTCTGTCCCAGACTAGCTGCGACCCCCCATAGTGCTTCTGAATACACTATTTCAGACAACTTAGGACAATTTTACTATAATGTAAGCATTTCCTTCAAGTCCTGGCTGCCACTGATCAGGCAAAATATCTGGCTCGTAATAAGTGATCATTTTCAATTTTTAACCTGAAAGTGATTTTCATTTATAATATTAAGTGAAAATCACATGAAAATCCATAGTTTAGTTTAACTCTTCATTTATTCTGTTGGAATTGAATTTTAAAAACCCGAAAATTTCCTTAACACTGTATCAATGTCTCATCTACTTTTGTACGATTCATTTGGAAAAAAAAATGAAGTGAGTTTAAATAACTTATTTTACATTACAAGGCTTCAGATCTTTTGTGTGCTAGAGGATATTAAGAGTGTACATGCTGAGAATAAAATATTTAATGATTAACACACTTGTTGAACAAGGGGGATCTTATGAGAGTAGTTTTCACCAGAACCACCCTGAGGAATGTGGCTCTAGCAAGTTCTTGACCATTCCGTTCATGCCTCTAGCATACTATTCTTCTGTGTTTATAGTTCGTTATTAACTTTGGGAATGATAATAGAAATGGGCTTTTCTTTTTTCCCCTCTTAGAAGGATGGGATCATCCACACTACAGCCTCCTTCTAGAAGTCTGTGGAATAACAGCGTTCTCCACTTCCTTGTAAATTCTTTAACTTGTGAATGCATAGACAGGAAGAATTACGTTTTACATTCTGAAGAAAGGAGACATGGAGCAACTGACTTGGATTCACAAACCCCAAGTCTAGGGTTCACAAACCCCACAGAATACCTGTGTTATTTTCTTCACGATCCTTGCTTTTCTCACCTAGGAGGTGGGAATGCAGTGTATATTCCACCCCTCCTCCACCCCCACCCCCAGCCCAGACAGTGTCACAGAGAGATGTTCTTTTTCCTGCTTCATATTGGATGCGACACTTTCTTTTTCTTTTATAGAAAATACAATCTTTTTCTCATACAATATATCCTGACTATAGTTTCCCCTCCCTGTACTCCTCATAGTTCCTCCTCCTTTCCCCTCCTCTCTGGATCTACTCCCTTTCTGTCTCTCCTTAGAAAAGAACAGGCTTCTAGGAGATAACAACCTAACAGGACGAAATAAAATATAGTAAGATAAAGCAAAAACTATCGAAGGTAGACACAGCCACCTAACAGGAGGAAAAGAGTCCCAAGAACAGGCATAAGAGACAATGTTCCACTTGTTCTCACAGACGGGAGTCCCATAAAGGACTGAGCTAAAAGCTATAATAGATACACAGAGGACGTGGGCAGACCCATGCAGGCCTTGCGGATGCACCCAACAGTCATAAGGTTGATTTTAAAGGAACTTTCTCAGAGACCTATTTTATTTTCAGGACCTAGAGTTGTTAAAGTTAGTTAACAGCCTGCTGGAGAGAGCAGCATCGGAGAAAGCCATGTTCTCCCAACCCAGACCTGGGACTCATTAATGGTTTTGAGCACTGTACTGATATCAGTGTAGTTCCTCCCTTGGATTATCCACCACCTCCTCCCTACCAGCTCACACAGAAGAGGAGTAGCCTGGCACAGCCTGAAAACTTAATTTCAAATAGGGATGCCGGTGTGATGTTGACACAATGTATGCAGTTTGGGTTAACAGAGAACCACGGGTGCGTAACCACAGTGAAGTGTTCTGGAGTCTTTCCGTGGGTAGAAGAGATAAGCATGCCACATTCCCATCACAGACATCTCTCCTGCTTCAGCAGCATGGCTCCAGCCTGTATACTGCAAGAGCATCCATGTACTGGTCATGAAACCTGGCGTGTATGTATCATGGTGCACATTTAATTTCACTTTTTTTTTTTTTTAAGTAGTTGAGGCAGTTAGAAACCCCGGGCTTACGTATGAGGAGGGCTTTTGGTTCTAGACTCACCACTAACTACCTTTATATTTTTACTCATTTACTTTCCCTTCATCTCCATTCCTCAACCATGAAATAATAATATTAGACATGAAGTAACATCTAGGCTGTCCTATGGGGCCAGTGAGACATAGCACATGCATGTACTTCTTTTTTCTCTCCAGGGATCTTCTATGCCTGCCTCTGGCCTCACCAGAGTCTGGCATATTCTCTGTGCTTTCTCTTGTGGTATGTTTTTATTTTAATGAAGCCTGGTTATCTGCCTGCCCCCCATAAGACTGTACATTAAGGGCACAAACTGTATTTTATTTATATTTCCAGTGCACTATCTGACAGAGAGCAAACGCTCAATGAATAATTGATACACGAATTCTCTCCTGCATAATTTTTCCCACTTTGCCTGACAACACAGTAAGAGTACATGCTCTCTCATTGTTTATGCGTCTTAATAGAGGCAGCTTTTACATAATTTCATGACTGAGAAAATAATCTACATTTTAGTATCTAGGTTTTTTTTTTAGAAAGATCATTGTGTGAAAGTTTAAACATATTCATTGACAAGAAACAATTCTATTCATGGTTGTCAAATTATATCTTATACAGTTGAACTTCAACTATTTAAATTGGCTACAGCCTCCTCCTGCCAACAAGGTCTTTACACATTAATTTGTTCGTTTCTGTAATTTTAAGGCATGTCAATGATTGTTGGCATAAGAGTTAATGGAAGGAGTATAGTTCGCCCGGAGGTTTTACTTGGGCCTGTCGTTTGTAGAAGTGAGTGACTCTATTTAAATATTTTATCTTTTCACAGATGTATTCTTAGAGCTATCGAGGGGGGGCATGGAGTCTTTGAAATTGAGTTGACATTTACAAAGATGTACAACTTCTGGTAGTGACTGCTTTAATTATTATTTAAGAGTTTTAGAATTCTTCACATCAGCTATCTGAGCTTTTGATTATGTTAAGGAGGGAAAAAAGAACCCTGATAAATTTCAAAAGTGAAATTCAGGCAGACAATCTGCCCGGCCAGTCTCTCTTTCATTCATTCTTGGGATAACTTTTACATTCATTCCAGTAACAAAACCAAATATCAGATGTGTCTCTCGCTTCTGACAGGTAACGACAAAGGAAAAAAAAATATGTATCTTGCCCAATGTGAAAAAGACTGAAAAGATGTTTACAGAATTCTGAGCATCTTCAGAATCACCAACCTCCACTGCAGAGAGAGTTATCCATAGCGATGGAGAGATTTAAAACCTCCTTTTCCTGTCATTCCTACACAGGAGCTTCTGGGGCTTGCTGCTTGGGAATTCCCCAGTCACGTGCCCCCAACCCCACCCCATAGCCATACAAACACATGCACACACACACACACACATATATACACACACACATACACACACATACACATACACACACACACACATACACATACACACAGACACACACACACACACACACACACACACACACACACACACACACACACGCAGTGCCAGAGCCATGAACTCGAAGCTGAGGGCATCTTGGTTTCTTTTACCTTTCCTGCTATTTAAAGGAACCTCGGCAAGGGTTAAGGTGTGTTCTGCTAGCTTGGCATGTTTTTCTCACTTTTATGCTGGTTTAAATGGAGATCAGTCTGTGTTAGGTTGCCAGTCTATTCTCTAAAGGCAAATATACTGATAGCACTAATGATTTGCAATATTTAACAGTAAAACTGTTTCACTCGCAGTGACTCCAGGCTTTGAATTATAAATGGGATCATTTTATAACTTTGGGCATTAGGAGAAATTCATGGGAATTGGCCCAGATTTCTTATTAATAATGCAACAAGTAAATGTTTCAAAATAATTAGAGTTGATATCTCTATTTAATTGGCATGAGAAAATAGGTTTTATTTATCAAAATATACATCTATCAAACTTATGCTAATTTATACTGATGTGAAGTAATCCTACTATCTTTAATGGATATAACGTCATATCATACCATACACATGACATGTGTGTCATTATTTTTTGTTCATGTTTGGGATCATTTAAAAGGTCAAGTAAACACTAACGATACTAAGAGAATGTTCTCTAATGTAGTGGGTTATAAACGACATTTCATTGACTTGAAATTGAACTTAAAAATTTTATTATTATTGCGTGTGTGTGTGTGTGTGTGTGTGTGTGTGTGTGTGTGATATGTGTATGGGTAGATGTGCATGCCACAGTACACATGTGGAGGTCAAAGGACAACTTCACCCTTTCCATGGAGTTTTGGGGTTAGGGATTGAACTTAGGTAGCCAGGCATGCAGCTACCACGGACCCATCCCACTAATCCAGGATTAACTATATGAGGGGTAACTATGTTCCTCAGGCAAACCTTGGCTTCTTTCTCAGTTAGAAGAAAGTCATACATGATTTTGTAAAGATGATGAATTGCCCTCTGGCTGAGAGATCTTTGGCACAGCTAATGGGAGCCATGACTCCATGACCCAGCATTCCTTACTAGTTACCAGCGGGGGTGGGGGGGGCGGTCCTGGTTCTTCAAATGAAATGCAGTTGAGATTGTTGTTTGAAAAAGCTGACACATCTGTTAATACATTGCCACTGTGGTGAATGACAGAGAAAGTTTATAGTAAGGAAGAAAGTTTATTAAAAGAAACCTTTCCAACCAGGAAAGGTAAAGAAACAAAATTTCAAGGATGGAGAATTGAAAACCCAAAATCCTATGAGCCATGAACCATCAGAGACAGGGATGAGTCAGAAAGTGTCTGTACTAAGAAATACAGACTCTAGAACAGAATAGGGGGTTGGTTACGCCAAGCCATTTTATACATGAGGAGGCTGAGTCTAGAGCTGGCCAGTCCCGCATCAATGAAGGGCTCACACATGACCTGACCCGGCTCACACATCATCTTGTAATTTCCATGACATTATCTTCTCTTTCCTGAAAGACCCCGCTGTTAAAGTCTCACAAGTCAGGCATGAGGCTTGAACAGTGATGGCTTGGCTGGTTATTTGCAGTGTACGAAGTCTATAAAAGTATCAAATATAATTATAATAATGGTACATTTGGCTTGGGGCTGCTGAGTTCCGGATGGATGGCTGCTCTCTCACGAAAACACTCTCTTGCCTGTGATGTCTTCTCCTTAAGCATTTTGAGGCACGTGGTGGTGCTCCTCTCTGAGAGGGCAGCCTCCTGTTTCTCCGCCCAGATGTCATGTTGGCACTGATGAACATATGAGGGGGTTGTTCTTTCAATATTGAAGCCTGTTAAAGAGAAAAGCTAATGCTTGTTATTAATTCATCTCTGTGGACTCTCTTCCTAAATCCCCCTTGGTTTCAACTTGTCTTTCATTCTTTCTTTCTTAGTGTATATGGGCCATGGCACATGGGCAGAGGTCAGAGGAACTTGCCAGAGTTGGTTCTTTCCTTCCACCTTGTGGGTGCTGGGGATTGAACTCAGGTCCTCAGGCTTGATGGCAGGCACCTTTTCCTGCTGAGCCAACTCACTGCCCTCTTCTCTTTCATTCTTAATAAGAAGTGTTGAAATGGAGAGAGGAAAGGAACTATCATTCAAGTAGAGCTTACTGTTTGAAGGGATTGCTCTGCAGCATCGAGGCCAGTTCAAATAAGTAAATCAATAAAAGTTCTCAGGTATCACATAGCTATCTTCCCCATGTTAGTAATTGCTAAGTAAATTAAGGCTCAAAAATGTTAAATATGAAAGGGAGAGGAACTGTAAATTAAATAAGACCAAAGAGTAAGTTGTCATCAGAACGGAGTCATTTTAATAAGTGAGTGTCAGGAGCATTTATGTGTGTACAAAAGGAATATGAGTTTTTCTGTTGGCAAAGTGTTTTATATATATTACGCAGAGACCCACATATATCCCGTATCTTTACATGCTATATGATACCTATTTGGATATAAATGCATTTAAAGGTGTATTATGAATTTCTAGGTATGTGGTTTGGGTCTTAAGTGTTGGTTCCGGATGCAGCATTGTCCAGAGGCAGGTTCCTGATGGCATTGATCTCAGGAATGAGTTCACCTGCCCACTGATTCATTGTTTAATGAGCTTCATAGGAAAGACTCTGTTAGAAAAGCGAGCACTCACTTTGCTTCCTGACCACCATGAAGGGAGCAGTTTTCCCCTTCAAGATATTCCCTGTCATGAGTCCACAAGGACTCCCCAGCTCCTCACAAGGAGCCAGCTGAAACACTGAGAAAGTCAAACAGCCCGTAGCATGAGGCAGAGTGCACCTGCCCATCTTTGGATGCCCCATTTGTTATATTTAAGCAACACAGAGCTAGCCAACAGAGCAATTCTATTCATTTACACCTGAGGGGACATTTCCAATGGGGTGGTCATCCTAAGTGTGCCGCAACGCCTTAAGTGTGAGAGAGAATGACTTTTGGTTTGGCTGAAAATATTTCACCTGTTTGTAGCACATCCGTTCCTCAAAGCAAGCCATTGTTACAAGAGATCTGTGATTTCAAAGTAGAAATTTTGAGCTATAGTCTTATTAAGTGTTAAAAAAAATAAAGAAGACAAGCCCTTCACAACCAGTAAATATACAAATTTGATGACACGTTAAAGAAGTCCGGCAATCGAGGGCTCTTGTTACTGGAAATCCACAAGCATTTTTGTTTGTTTTTTGTTTTGTTTTGAGGTTGATTCTCCCTTTGTAACTCTGGCTATCCTAAAACTATATTGTAGACCAGTCTAGCCTGGATCTGCTTGCCTTTGCCTCCTCAGTGTAAAGATTATGGGAAGGCCTGTACCACCATACAGAAGCATTCTAATACCTGGAGAATTAAATATGCACTGCATGATCCCAGACCCAGATTCATGAGAAATGCTCCATGAAAAAGTCAAAATGTTCATCAGATGATGAGCCAGGGCTATTAGTTGACTTTCCAAAAGGTTGGAACGTCCAACAGGTGCTATGGTGGCTCATTAAGTTCATTTTTCCCTAATGGATTTTCAACGGTTTTCCTCTCCCCTTTTGTCTCATCCTGCCATACTCTGAGTAGTTTCTCTGACTCTGTTTACCTGTTCCTGATGACAGCGTATAGAAGTACATAAGGCAGAGAATGTAAAGTTCTATGAGGGAACTGTCGAGCAGAATTAGGTCAGTGTTGTTATCCAGTGGGAAGCCAAGGTCTCTGCCAAGTGCGTTCTTACTACACAACTCTTGACAGCAAGAAATACTTCATCTTTAAAAATAAAGACATATACTGAGGCTGCTGGGGTGTTTTCCCCTCCCACCAGAGCACTGGTTCCTGGGTCCCCTCATTTATGTGCCCTGAAGTCATCTGATAGCAAATACATCTTTCTTTTCATTTGACTCCAGAAATCCTAGGGGTTTCTTCAGAGCAAAGGGGAAGATCGGGTAGGAGGCAACTCCAAGGAATCTTAAGAGCTCACAGAATTTGCAAAATCATTAGAGAAATAAAATTACTGAAGCTGCAGTCTTAAACAATAAAAGGAAGGTTTTAAAATAAGTGACCCAGGAGGTATTTAGAGAAAAGAATCGGTGCAAATAGAGCAACCCGTAAAAGCACTATGGAGAAAGTGTGGATAGGAGGTGAGCTTCCTGGGACATTGTGAGGAATGGCTGGGTTCAGAATTGCCTATCCTGAGCCGGAGAAGAGGCAGCCATCAGGGATCTAAGCCCTGAAATGAGCACTGTAGCCCCATCCAAGGTAGAGAGAGTTCACTCTTGGGAGATGAGGTAGGACTGTTAGCTCAGAGTACATGAGTATCTTAGACATTAAATTTGCTGGAGGTAGAGAAGTGACATAGAGCCGTGTGCTGATGCAATAGTTTGGATGAGAATGGTTCCTCCAGGCTCATATCACGCCTGGGCCTCAGCTGCTGGAACTGTTTGGGAAGGATTAGGAAGGAGTATGGGATTGTTGAGGGGCGTGTGTGCAGCTGGTCTTTTGTTATTTTGTATGTTCTTTTTCTTCCACCCCTCTCTACCTTTCTTCTTTCACCTGTCAACCTCCTAAGACTAGATAGGAGAGGAAAAAGATAGAGGGGAGGGGGGTGATGTCATCATTAGACTACTTCCTGATTATTAAGGGCATCGAGTTCTTTGATGTAGGTTTGGTCTTTGTCATCAAGGTGCCTAATTTCGTCTTCTGTTGTTTCTTCTTTGTGCAGGACTACTTAACAAACTGCAACCAACAGCAAATAAACAATAGCCCCTCAGTTCGCAGGGCCCTAGCATTTATATACCTACCCTCTGAAGAGTCCCCAGAATTCCAAACATCACACACTCGCAGAAACTATCTGCAGATGGCAAAATCTCACGCCTGCTAGGGCATGAGGCAAATCATAGTCAGCTGCTGTGGACTGTCTGAAGCAGCCCCATATCCCACACCTGAGATTAAAATGAAAACATATTCCCATAATATTTCTGTGTTTTATTTTCTTTTAAAGAAACCAAAATTCTCAGTACAGGTGTGTCCCTGGAGGTGGGCTGTGAAGTTTCAAAAGCTGACCCCATACCCTGTTAGCTCTCTGCTTAGTGCTTGTAAAACACATGTAAGTTCTCAGCTACTCTTCCAGTGCCATTCTAGTCTGCTGCCATAGTCCCCACTGTGATGGTCATGGACCCTAACCCTTGAGCCCCCAGAATAAATCCTTTCTTTTACATGTTATATGTCTCACCCTGTTTTGTCACAGTAATAGAAAAATAAGAAGGATAATTTGTGTATGTCACAGAACCAATCAGATTTGAAAGAAACAAGGCATATGAAAGCCATAGGTATGGTGGATGAAAAAGATCTAGAAACTAAAAATGAGGATCTGCTTGTGGAAATATTTATCAGGTGCCGTCCCATAGTGTAGACTTGAAACTGCAAAGCTGCACACTTTCTCAGCCTGGTGGAGGTTAATGGAGGCAGAACTGGGCCTGGAACACTGATAACTTGACTCTATCCAAGAGTTCTTTGTTCACTTTAAAAGCTTCAAAGAATATTAATATTGAAGTACCACTGGAATGTATTCAACAAGCCAGTTGGAAAGTTGTTCATAGGAAAGAGCAGTGGTCTGATTGTTTATTTAAATGTTTGGTTAATTACACTGAAATGGAATAAAAAAGTGTGTCTGCTTGATTCTTTCTTCCTAACAGGTGACATCGCATCCAGACGGACTTCTGTGACTCTTAGGTTTTACTGTTACTTCCTTCTGTGTCTTCCAGAACCTTCTCACACTTTTGCCGCAGACTCTTCCCAGCTGCAGGACTGCTGCGGATTGGCTATCTCCTGTACAGCGAACATCCCATGGGCAGAACTACTCCCTGTCCTTGCTGTTTACCCTTTTGCTCCCTGACGCCAAACAGGGAGTCTACCAATGCCAGCACCCTCTTGCTGGAGTACCGAATCTCTGTCTAGAGGAACTCGGGGAGGGAGTCGTGTTTCATAAAGGAATTTTGTTTCTAACTCGGCTTTGTGTCTTTGCATAAGGCCCCATTAATATTGATTGGATACGATGTTGTCATAATGGCTTCTGAAAGTCATGTATGGTGCAATTCATATCACTTATGACTGTCTTCCCTCCTAGTAACATAAATCAAGATTTCCAGGTTAATGAGTAAAAGTTACAGTAAACCTGAGATTCAAGGAAACTCAACCCCTCCTTTGCTATTTGTTAAAGAAACATTAGCTCTAAAACAAGGATAAGGCATCCAAAAAAGAAATTAAGACAGGCATAATTATTCTACTTCTGGAATTCAAATGTCATAGAAAAAAATTTTATCTTGATGTGGGTTTTTAGCATGACACCATTAGGAGTTTGGAGGGTGCTCACGGGCCTGATGGGTGTGCCAGCATATTCTAAAGCAAAACCAGTCTGTACGACTTTAGCAATAGGAAGAGGGCTTCTCAATAGAACATTTTCATTGCGAAGCTCAATAATCAAATTTAAGCTGTCAATACATAGGAATAAGTTCAACTGTTTTATGGAAGTCTTCACAGTAATGCAGAGAGATATTACAGCAGAGAGCAACATTACATAAAATTAGCTCATATGATACACTTCACCAAGCTAATTGAATCATGTAACTGGAACTGCTTTAACATGTTCAGGAGGAGTCTTGAAAACTGCTTTTTTCTCCTTAGGAAGCACCTCTTCCTGAAGGAAAGACAAGGTATACAGAGTGTGGTGGTACATATCTACAATCCTAGCTCTCAGGAGGCAGTGAGAGGCCATCCTGATCTACATAGTGAGTGCAGGCCAGCCAGGGGTTCGTAAGGAGACTTTTATCTCAAAAAATAATAATAATAATAATAAAATAAAAGATAAAAAAATAAAAAAATCTGCATCTATCAGTCAATCAACCTATCCATCTACCTATCATCTATGTTAATAATGTACATGCACATGGTGCAGGTGTATATGTGTGTGTGTGTGTGTGTGTGTGTGTGTGTGTGTGTGTAAGTGTGTAAGACCAAAGGCATGTGAATAGAGGAAGGAGCCAACTGTGCCCTGTGAGTTACAGTGGGCTAGACCAGTGATTCTCAAACTTTCTAATGCTGGAATCCTTGAACACAGTTCCTCATGCTTTGACCCCCTACCCCCAACCATAGAATTACTTCATTGCAACTGCAAAACTGATTTTGCTACTTCTATGAATCCTAATGTAAATATCTGATATGTCAGCTGAGAAGTGACCCCTTCCACAGGTTGCGAACTGATGGGCTAGATTACTCAAGGTTTTCTAGAGCTGGTTTGGAGATCTTTTTATCTTTTTGTTAAGGAAATAAGAACTCCCTAATGGGTTCCAGGTGTGGGTTGAGGCTTAGCGGCAGAAGACAGTAGCCCCTGGCAGGCTTTGGGAGGCAAGTGGAATTGGTACCCAAGCTGGAATATGGAATATAGTTTTAAGACATTATCTTGACCTAAGTTTGTGTCCTTGGACAGAGGCTGCCTAGTCTCCACTGGAAGTAGCTGACAGCCACACAACCATCCTTCCCCTTATTGGGCTTACACCGTGGACCACTGTCTACCTGCCAAGTAATGGCAGGAACAGGCCACAAAGGCTCCATCTACTGAGGCTGTTCAAAGCAGCAGTCTGAAGCTTCTGTCATTCCTTTCTGTTTAAAACAAAGCCATGGCTTCTTCCTCTTGCCCTATCAGGATCTTCTTTCTACTGTCTTGTGATGGACTCTAATGATTCTCCATATGGTACCCTCTCATGTGGAACAAGTCCCTCTCTCGGGTACCATGAGTAAAATCAACCATGATTTTTTTGAAAGAGCAGCTTCATTGAGGTAGAACTGAGAGATGAAAAGTGCCTGTTTAACGTATACAATTTCGATGTGTGCATGTACTTGTGATGCCAGTGTCATGGTCAAGGTAATAAACACACCACTAAGACAACTTATTTCTTTCAGTGGTTGTCACTTTGTGATCTGTTAGCCACTGTCATATCTAAATACTTTAATCAGAGAGGTTGCTTTTGAAGGCTCTTTCCCAGGAACATTTCTTGCAGGAAACACAGGAGAAGTGTTCTCTCCAGGTTAGAGAGGTAGCAAGCAAAGGCTTGGCATCCATTGGCAGTGAATGCTACATATTTTTGTGATGAAGAAAAATTAAGAGAATTTTACAGGCTACAAGGTAGAAGGGTGGGAGTAAGACCAAGAGCAGGCTTTCGTCAGAGTCTGTATACCAAGACATACACACATAACAGGTCTGCTAAGGGCCTATCCAATACCTAGAGTCTTCTGAACACTTTATTAACAGAGTTTAAGAGAGTCCGTCCTGTTAAGATTTTTGCTACATTTAGAGTAGGTTCTCCTGCAGGACAGAGTCCCCACTGCCTGCTGATTACACTCAATAAGTGTTCTAATGTTTGAGGATCCAATGAAGATGAACCAAACATTATTGTGTTAATTTTATTTCAGCAGGTTATTGAAGATTTATCCTAAGAAGACTATGTGCTCAAGTTTTAGGATCAAGTCCCCATATCCCATGGAAATTAGAATGTTTTGTCAGCGTGACTAAACTCATAGAATGGTTTAAAGAGAGAAAAAGCAAAACCCAAAATTTAATGCCAGGATATGTGGCTATATGGTGATACAATCTGTCTTTATCTTTTGACACGTTTGGTTGTATATTTTTCTTCCTTTTTGACTACATTTATTTATTTATTTATTTATTTATTATTCATTCATTTACCATCTCAATCATCATAGAATTCATAGCTCAACTGTGCTCTGCCATACTGCACCTAATCTGTTCATCTCTTTCCATTTTGCATTCTAGAAGGTACCCCCACCTCCATGCCTGTCTTCCTTTCTCCCTCCCCTGCTTTTATCCTTATGAGATCACCTACTCTGAACCTCTGGTGTAAATGACCTCACAGGACATTTGTCTTTTGAACTAGCATGGCATGTTTTATTATCAGCAGGGTACTCTCTGACACTACTAGACATACACTTCCAGTATGGCCTACCAGAGAGACAAGAAAAGATGGGAGGGAGAGGGGCCATCAGTGAGCTGTATGGATGGTAGCAATCAGCATCCCTGTGGCCCAGCATCACACAGGAAGCATCCAGTGTGAGCTAGCTGCTTAATCTTCAGTGTTCCTTCCTTTGGCTTCCCATCCCTCTCGGAGGATTTCTTTTATATTCCCGAGGACTCTGCTCTACCACATTTTTATAATTATAAATACAGATACACAGTAAAATTGGAGTTTCAGAAAGCTAAGAATGTTGAATGGAAGTAAGCCTCATGCAGTGCTTGGAGCTACTTATATTAAAGGAATAATTCTTGTATGATATTCCACTTGTAATTAGCGTCCTGTACTTTATGGGCAAGCTTTTTTTAAATTTTGAAAGATGTCTTCTGTTTTATCCATGCCTTTTGTCTAAAGAAAACTGACTGGATACGTTGTGGTTTTTTGAAACCTGTGTGGGGTCGGGCTGGATGTTTATGAGTCCTCATGTTCTTAGGAGTGCAGGACAAGAGGATGCCTGCCTCTCACCCCTTCCCTGGGTCTGAATTCGGCTCTCGGAGCTCTTGCTCCAGCCAGGCTGCTGCTTGGTACCAGCCCAGTAGGTTTCACACTTAACAGACTTCTCTGCAGTCTGAGAAATCTTAGGCATTTCAGTCTTAATCCTATGCCCTGGTGTGCGATGAATTCATTTTACATTACCGGCAAGAAAAATGTAAACCAATCAGCTAAGAAAAATTTTACATATGCCCCATTATCAGTGCAGCGCTTGCCGCCACGGCTGAGGAGGGTACCTTCCCTGTCTTGTCTAGGACAAATGTTCTTCCTTTAATTCCACCTCTCACATTAGTTCTTAGACATGCCTCCACAGATTAACCTCAGAGAGCTGCTGCATTTTCACAATCTCATTAGTAACTAAATGCCACCACCCCGAATCTGAAGCTAATTATTTTCCTTAATAAGAATAACCTTCATTCTTCTCTATTTGAAAGAATGACTTTGGAGATTAAGAGTCCTTCGCGTGCACTTCAGTGGGCGATCAGTATCAATGGCTCGTTATTACCATCCTTGTTGCTGTTATTATTTTAAATGTCCAGATAGTGGAAATTCTCACTTAATTAGAGTTTGAGGGGCCATTTTATCCTGTGCTCGAGAAGCTGCCGCCTGAGCTATTTATGGGCTTGAAGAGGAAACGGCATTGTGAGGTCAAAGCCTGAAAACGAAAATGTCTAGATCAAAGTAATTTGCCGTAGATGAAGTTGTATGACGTTTTCAGCCTTGTGGATTACATATGCCTGCCGTAGCTATTGAGTCTTCTTGGCCACCCAAACATGGTTTATAACATAGAAAGAAGACAGGAGATTGGTACAGAGGTAACATGAATGGGGATCCGCCTGGCTCTCTTGTTAATTTGAAGCACTTGGCAGACAGAGTACCTTCTATTGGATAAATGCAAGCTGGAAACTGAGCTCTGTTCCTCTCCTTTCCATCTGACCAGATCGGACATGGGCTCTCATTAGTAAGCCACCTCTACAAGCCATAGTCTCTGCTCTTTTAAGACCCCATCCTGTTAAGAATTGCTTTCCCTCTGAAGCTTGCTTGTTCCTTCTGCAGGTTACCTTCCTACAGTCCAACCCCCTCTCCAGAGAGCTGCTGAAGCGAGTAGTTAATTGAGTTGAATTCTTCAGGTGTTTCTTGTACATTTGTCTTCATTTCATACATATATTCATAGACTGAGGCATTATTGTGTAGATGCAGTGGTATATTTAAAATAAATTCACAGATGAATATTACATGCAATTAAATTGAAGAATTAAATCCTTCGAAAACTCTCATCTCACAGAATTGATTCTATGACAGGTTGACCTTGTACCCAGACCACATGGTCTATGTGCTCCTTCCAGGCTTGCCTCTCTAGTCCCTAGGGCCTCTGAGGGGAAGTTTTGCCAGCTAAATGATCCAAACTATCCATTACTAATGAACAGCAAACTGGCTGATTCTTTCCTCTCAGCAAATAGAAGTTCTACTTTTCTTCCAAGTTTCTTTTTGTAATGTTACCTCAGATACGAGTCAGTCGGGGATTAAATCCAAATTAGTATAATTTCCTTTCATAGCAATAGTCGTATTACAGCTATTCTCATTGCGGCAGCAGACACTTAGTGTCTCTTCATTGTGTGCTATAAACCGTTCAGATCTGTGGTAGAGCTCTCTCAGTGCTTTGGACTGAGGCAGCTGATTGCTTCCGCCTCCACCCGCATGCCCTTTTTTAAAATGCCCAGTTCTCTGCTAAGTTCAAAATTGGCTTTATACATATGGAATGGCCCTCTTCTTTGAACCCAGTATTTTACTCTGACAGTTCTGTGATCCTTAAGCTTCTTTGGTCATTCCGTTTTCTTCAGCTGGCTTCTCTCTGGTTAACCTCTTACATTTTCTCATTTGCCCAGCCATCTCTATTACCAAACCAGCATCACCTGTCTCGCTCACCTGTTCTTATCAATCTACCCAAAGCTCACCCTGCCCTGCATCAGGTGAGGCCCGGCCCTTGCCCTGTCCTCTCCAGTCACTTCATCCTGTTCCCTGACCCCAAACAGTCCCAATCAAATTCCTTGGCTCTATTATGTCTGAATTGATTTGTTCCCATGCTTGAGTGAACGTTCCCGGTCTCTGCCCCAGGCAGGGTGCTTGTCTAATCAGAGTTGTGTATTTCCTGGGTCCACTCTAGGCAGACAGAGTCCTGTCTCATTAGTGCAATGTTGATGTCTCAACATTATCTAGCCGCTAACTCCATTAGCCATTACCCATAAGCCTTTGCACTCGGAAACACTTGAAGCATTTCAAAAAGTTTCTAGAATGAGTGCTGTATGCTTGCCTAGTATGCACGAAGTCCTAACTTTGAGAGCTCCAGTACTGCATAAAACTAGGCATGACATCCCAGCATGCATCACTGAGAGGGGCACAGGAAGATCAGAAACTTAAGGTCATCCTAGGTTTGTTAAGAAGTTTGAGAGTGGGATTCATGAGACCCTGTCTAGAAAACTAGATGTGTGCTCTAACCAGAACAGGAGTGCATACAACTCATATTCCAGGTCTGGGCCAGATGTTTCCAGGTTCTCGACTTGTTAGCAGAACAGAAAAACAAAAACAAAAAACCTGCCAAAACCAAAACCAAACCAAACCAAACCAAAACAGAATAAAGGCTCTCTCTGATATTTCAAATGAAGCAAGAAAATTTTATTTGGATTTAGGCAGTTAGTACAGATTCAAGAGAGACAGATGAATCTCTCAATATTGCATGTGGGTAATAAGAGTGGAGACTCTCAAGGGTCCCGATCATTGTTCCGGGCTTGAGGGAGGTTCTGGTTTCTAGGAGATATAATTTGGGTGTTTCTATGATTTGAGTGCTAGATTATGTTGTACATTCCTTTTTCCTACGGAGTATCTCCCTTTCTACAGTGCATCAGATTTTGATCATAAGCATACCTGATTGTACACAGAGGTAGACAGTAAATAGGGACAATAGTCATGCTAAAAGGTAACTGGAGGAAATCGGTTTTCCAGTACTACACACATGCCCAAATTAATTCAGGCCAGGCACACCCTTCTATTCTGTATATCCAACTATGCTGAGAATACACTTGAACAGAAAGTGTCTAAATTTTATCATTCCTGGGCAGGGAAACTAATACCATTGTTAAGAGCTGGGAGTGCCTGTGGCCTGATGCAGTGTGGGGTAGAGAGGGCTCTTTGCTTTGTGATTGAATTGTTTGGGGGAGGGGGGAATGAATGTGGTGAGGAAGGAATTAGGGTAACAAAGGCAGTGTGTGTGTGTGTTTGTGTGCACGCACGCACACTTGCATCTGTATCTCTCTCTGTATGTGTGTGTGCACATCTGTGTATAAGCATCTCTCTCCCTTCTCTCTCTCTCTGCGTGTGTGTGTGCGTGTGTGTGTTTTAAGAAAGCAAATGGGAGTCCCAGGTTACCAAACACTCTCCTATGCTTGCCTGCCTCACAAGCATAAATAGTGCTATAATAAATACAGAAGCATAACTATACACTTACATTTTTTTGCTATTTTGGGGGCAGAGAAGAGGAGGGAAAGGAAGGGAGTGGAGAGGAGAAGAGGGAAGGGGAGGAGAGAGAAGAAGAGAAAAGAAGAGAAGAGAATGGAAGGGAAGGGAAGAGAAAGAGAAGAGGAGAGGAGAGGAGAGGAGAGCGAAAGGATTAAACACATCCTTCTGGACTCCGTTCTGTCTTTCCACCATGTAGAGAATCACACCTAGGTTGCTGGTCTTAGTGGCAAGTGCCTTTATCAGCAGGAGCCACCTTGTTGTTCCAGTACTTTACTTCTGCTGCTCTGGATAGGATTGGAACTCATTGCTTTTCTTTCCCTATGTGGTTCTCCTGCCGGATTCTCTATCCGTGTTATCAAACAGCTCAAGCTGAACACTGGAGCCCCATCACTGCTGCCTTCTCTATTCTGCTGCAGGGCTTTAAATCTTCGGTCTTCTTTCCTCCTCTACTGCTGCAGATGTTCACCTCCTGGAGCGGAGCGCGGCCATTGCAGCTGCTCTCTTTCTCCCTACAGCCCTTCTTTGGTCCACTTGCCCTATCACCTCAGCAGCTCCTTTCTTCTGAAGTGCACACACAGATGTACCATTTTCCATGGCCTTACACTGGCTTTAAAATAAATTGTGAACTCCTTAACTTCCATCCACTGGTCCTTGTTGAGACTGCAGCCTCTGATCTTTCTGCATACACACACATCACTGAGCAGTGAGCTTAGGAGTGGTTGATTCAGGAGATTCTGGTGTAGAGTGTGATGATTTCAGACTCAGCCTTTGACAGTAGTCATCGTTTGGATGGAAGCATACATTTCCCCTTCTCTAGTCCCCAGCTGATAGAAGGACTTTGAGGAGTATACAAGCCCCCCCCCTCCCTTCCCCATTTTCTTTGGATGATCAGCCTGCGCCTTTGATCGTCCACCTAACCAACTCTGGGCACCACTTTTTCTCCCCTTCAAATAAGCTAATCATCGCTTCTGTTTGTGATGGGACAGCCTGCTGCCAGCTTGCAAATGAGGCCTGTTAATGACATTACTCATTTCAAGCCAGTGGAGAGTACTGCGGAAGGAGGGGCAGAGCTCTGCCTTTGACCATCCTGCTCCCTTATTAATGGAGGTGGTCCTGTCAAGGCCGTCTCTTGTCATTCCTAATGCACAGCCTCTCCCTATTCCTTTGTTTACTGGTTAAAAGGCGTGTCTGTTTAAAACTGAGATTCATGAGCAGGAAAAAAAAGCACCCCTGTATTTTCTTTCTAAATTTAGTGAAATCAATTCGAGAGAGTGGTGTTGGTGTATGTGTGTGGGGGCAGCAAGGGGGTTCTTCTAATGATATATCTACTTCAAGAGCTGTGGCCTATTTTGAAAGATGCATAGAAGTGCATGCTAATGTAATGGCCTCTGTGTCGCTGCCTGAAAGGTCCCATTAACTGGGAGCAGACTCATTTAAAACAGCTGTAGATAAAGTCATGGGAAGTGTGGGAGACAGAGAAGGCCCTGGGAGAGAGGCTCCTTCTGTGGTGGGAGAAGGTTCTGGGTTGTCTCCACCTGGATTCCCACAAAGCCCTCAGAGAAGATGAATTATGGGTACCATTGCCAAGTGCACAGGGATGCATTAGTTTTAGAGATGAGACCTCACATAGGTCTCGAGTCACACCAGGATAGCGAAACATTCATGTAGTATTTGATCTTCTATTAGGAATTTAACGCCTATCCGGCAACTCTGAAATGGCCCTGTGTTCATGGCTTCCAGTCCATCCAAGACTGTCATTCAAATCAAATATCAAAGGAAATCTTGAAGCCGGGCAGTGGTGGAGCACGACTATAATCCCAGCACTTGGGAGACAGAGGCAGGTGGATTTCTGAGTTCAAGGCCAGCCTGGTCTACAGAGTGAGTTCCAGGACAGCCAGGACTACACAGAGAAACCCTGTCTTGAAAAAACCAAAAAAAAAAAAAAAAGAAAAAGAAAAAGAAGCCTTGAGGTGTCTTTCTCTAGAAGAGCCTGAGTCTGAGGAAGAGAATTTCAAGATGGAGCTGGACACAGCTTGACAATGAAAATTATGTTTTTTAAGTCTACAAGGAATTTAGTGAGCAATAAACAGGCTCAACAGTGAGTCTCAGAAGCACCTGGTCCCCATTCCCAACTGCTGTTGATCTTTCCCAATATAAACTTTCTCTGAATATGAGTCTGACAAGAACAAGATTCTTGAAGACAGAAGAATGCCTCCGTACAGCTCTAATGCCTAAGAACAACAACAGCTGAAAGCACGCATGGGCCATGGGCTGTGTTTACTCTAGCAGCCTGTCATAATGACTGTGACCTTGTTCCTAGTACACGAGGACCCAGAGTTTCAAAAGCTTTAGTGAGGCAAGTTTAGATTTTAAAACATGCTTTTTCTAATGGCCTTGTATACCACCTCGCATCAAATCTTAAAATTGTATGTGTGTCTCAGAGAAACATTGAGTTGATCAGATCACAGCTATGTGACCACATCAAAATCATTTCCTTTCTGTCTGGCTCTTTGTCTTCTGGCTCTCTCTGTCTCTGACTCTCTGTCTCTATCTCTGACTCTCTCTGTCTCTTTCTGTCTCTCTTTCTCTGTTTGAAAACTGCAAATGAAAGGGATAATTCTTGCTTTGAAATATAGCTGTGGGGTCACATAAAAACAGACATTCCTTAGCTGTTCTAATTTTGAAACATATCCAGGAAACTTGATAGGGTCAATTTGAGGCATTTTGAGTCCTAGAGCTACATTGTCAGCTCATTCCTCCTCTTCCATTCTTGAGAAAAATTGCTAATGTAAGGTATCTCAAAGTCTTTGAAAAACATCAATATCATTAACATAATGCTAATGTGAGGAAATCAGCAAGAACTGATCAACATCTTTTGAAAAGAAGAGAGGTTTGACCTTGTGGAGGTAAAACAGCAGCTTACTGTGCATGTCTGGTCCCTGTCCATTTGGTGGCAAAGACACTCAAAATTATTTTCCTTGGAGGGAGCATGTTATGTGTTTCTGGGGTCCTTCCTTGGGTTGGGAATAGAGTCTAAGAGGGAAAGCAGGCTAGAGTTAATCCCACTGGGTGACACAAAGATCACTACCACAGTTTTGTGCCAAATTTGAAGCAAGCTTTAATTAAATACTAGTCAGGATGATGGACTCTGGCTATGTCCAGTCTGGACTTCCTAGGAAATGGGCATGAGCTACATTGGCCAGGTGCTTATAAAGGCAAACCCACAAGGCAACATACCTCTGCCTACTTTCAATTGGGGACAAGTATATTTAGGAGCAAGCACACCCAGTATACTTTGGTCAAACAAACTTGTTTAGGGAACTGGAAACATGTGGATTGCTATCTTATATGGACAACAGCCTTCAGCGTCTCAGGAAGTATTGGTCCTTGGACAAGGGCTTCCAGGTTAGAGGCATCTTGTTTTGTAGATCTCTTAGGCACAGTAATTAAAGCATAAAACATGACTTTGTCCCTTGTGGTTCACTCCATCTCACCTTCTTCATGCAGACAAAACTGCTTTGACTTCTTCCATGAGAGTCTGTAAAGAGAATTCTGTTTTTAAATCAAGTTTAGAAACCATAGTTCAGAAAATATGCTTTGGTTTATTTATTTAGACCATGAAGGAAGTAATCTAAATAGTCTTGCAAAATGAGTACGGGTGACTGAGAAGACTGAAACCCAAGAGCAGGAGGAAGGATGCTCAGATGGGACAAGGCAAGAAAGGGGCAAGCTCTTAACTCTGGAATAGGCACCTGGATTTGACCCCTCAGCTAGTCATTTAGACACAGTGTGGTGTTTTAGAAGTCCTCCGAGTGCTTCATGCATAAAACAGATGTGTGATTGTTTCAAGCTCAAGATGCTGCTACACATTGCCACAAGCTTAGCTGCTTAGAGGAATAAGCATGAATTATCCTGAAGATCTAACCTTCAGAAGTGTGGAATAGATTTTATCATGCAAAACCACAATCCCCAGTAGCTCCTGGAGAGACCTGGCTCTTCCCAGGCCCTATCTACATTCTTGGTTGTGAGGCATTTTCTCCATTATTGGTCCGTGCAGAACATTCTCAGGTCTCCTTGACTCTGGCAGTGCTGCTTCCTTCAGCACAGCTGACTTCGACCTTCCTGCTTTCTTCGTACTCTAAACCTTTGAGGGTCCACCTGGATAACCCATGATCATCTTCCTGCCTTGAAGGTCTTGGCCCAAGTACAGTTCCTTTCTGCCAGGTAAAGGAGAATATATTCACATCAGGGCACCTTTGTAGATTGCTCCAAAGGCTAAAATGTTAATGACTATAACATAATTAAAATGAAATTTGGTATAATATATGCTAGATATAACTATATGTAACTATAGTTCTAGTTCTTTGGCTTTGGCAATAAGATGTTCTTTCCCCAGCATGTGCAGAAAGCTTATATGCATGGGAGATGGATATGTGTGCCTCTGGACAAGCAACAGCCTTTTGAGGTCCAGTTTATGCCCTCCCCCTCCCCCCACAGTGGCAATGAAGATTAGGGAGGGATAACAGCAGTCCTCTGGAACTTGGACATTCTTTTCCTCACAAGCTCTGTTTAGGATGACAGAATTCTACACAACTTCAGGTCCCTTGTGCTTTCTGGTACCCTAACCTGAACATCAATTGTAATGTTGTCTGTTTGCATCTTGTTATGGTGGTAGGGTCACATGGTCTGGAAAGATGACGCTTAATGAGCTCTTTATTTAATATTAAGAAGTTGAGAATGCCACTAGAAACATAAGGACTAGAAGTTGCTTATATTAGTTTCCCAAGACACTGTAACAAATTGCTACAAACCAGAAGGATTAAAACAATGTGATTTTTTTTTGTTTTGTTTTTCTTTGCCCACAAGTGATAAAGAAGTACGAGTTTCTAGAGTTGAAATCAAAGTGTCAGGTAGGCCATGTCCTCTTAGGGACCATGAGGGACAATCTGGTCCTACCCTCCCTCAGAATATTTGGTAGCTGTTGGCATCCCTTGCCTTGTGGCCAGTCTGCCTTCAGATAAGCATCCTTTTCTTCTTTCTCAGAACTCTCTCTCTGAGTTTCCCATGAGTAGCATTTAGGACCTAGCCATATAACCTAGAGTATGTGCTCATTCAAGATCCTTAGCTTCCTCAGATGTTAACCATAGAAGATAATATTCATCCTTTTGCAATGTACAGTAACATCCCTGGGTTCTAAGATTAAAAAGTGATTGGATGTTGTCTTGCGGGGCGGGGCATTGGGAGTTAGGCTTGCTTATGGGGGAATTTGGGAGAAATGGGTGAGGCCTTTCTGAGACAACCAAGGTTCCTCTATTGATAGCTCACTGTCAGAGCATCTTTGGTATTGTCTGAATACTTCTCTGAACACAAGTATTAATGTGGTACTGTTAGGAGCCACCCCAAACAAAAATAACCACGATTGACACTCCTCCCCTTCAGGAGGCCCTGCTGTGGTCTGGGTCTTCAGTGTCCCAGGAAGACAGCTTTGTTTCACAGTCCATTTGTCTCCATTGCTGCCCCCCCCACCCCTCCCCTCAGGCCTGAAGCAATGGGGCCAAGTGGTGACAGGTTGAAACACAAAGCTAAAATAAATCTTTCCCTTTCACTTAAGTAGATTATCTCAAGTGTTTTGTCATTGTGACAGGAAGCTGACTAATACAGGCTTCCATCTAGCAAATTAAATACAAAATACATTTGTAAACAACTGAAACCCTGAGTAGGAGAGGAAGTAACAGGGTGACCTCCAGAGGGGCGCTGAGGCAGAGGGATGGCAGCGGCTGATTGGCTTTCAGGGCTTCCTCACTTCTGCACATGGATGATTGATGAGATGGTATTAATTTCTATTTTAAAAAAGACACAAAACTTACTGCCTATAATAAAAGGCAGGCTAAAAAGTGGTTGAAGAAAGCATGCTTGGTGTGGGGTGGGGGTGGTGTGGGGAGGATTAAGGTGTGTGTGTATGTGTGTGTGTGTACTGGAGATCCACACCAGGCATGTGTTAGGCAAGCCACCTACCACTGAGACACATTTTTGTCACTTTTAATTTTGTGACAGTCTCACTAAGTTCTCAGTTTGGACTCGAACTCACTCGTAGCACAGGTTGCCCCATTTTCCTTCTGGTTTACCTCCTGAGAAGCTGGGACTACCAGCCTAAGCCCCTAGGCTCAGATTGACCCTGTAATTTCAACTTATATAAATGGGATGACAGCTATGGGTGTGTTTTTAAAAATGTAAAAGCCACAGAGACCTAAGGTGTTTGAATTAACCTCACAGCATAACTCCTGCTTATCAGTTGGTTAGAACCTGAGTACGTGGTGAGCTTGTAAATGTTGCAGTGGGGGCAACCAGGCCAAGAATCAAACGTTACACCTGTCTGCTGGGTTTTCCAAACACAGCCATGGCCAGCCCCTGTAAGACTTGTAATGTCTCATCTGCATTACTCCCTCCTTGCCTGTCATTCTCCACACGACTAGTTATGTAATATACTAAAGCACGCAGAAAAGGTGGTATTTGTGAATTTTAACCTAAAATGAGTTAATTGTCTCACCACACACCGGGGAGAGTATGTCATCCTGAGCACCCTCAGGAATGGAGATCCCAGATTCAAGTCAAGTACAAGATGTGACAGCCATGCCTTTGCCTCGTGGTGGAGGCTGGAGTGTTGTTCTTTGAAAACCCTGGAGGGAGACAGTGCCATGCTTTCTTCTCAGCAGCTTCTAACCCACTGGCCATGCCTGGAGGACACTTGACTCTGACTCTCATTCCGTAGGGCTGAATAGCAAGGACACATTGATATGAAAAGGACCTCCTCTGTTCTCCTTGGCGAATGCACGCCTTATTTTCACAATAATTTGAAAAAGAATACATCAAAAGAACCTATGCTCATTAATTGAGGATGAAACAAGGAAAATGTAGATTTTTTTCCAGCCTTTTCAGCTAAATAGGGTCATTCTTTCTTTTAACTAATAATAGATCTGATAGAAGTTAAAACTGGTAAGGATTGCAGAAAGCTAGGAAGGTGAGCTGTGTGCACCCTGCCTTCTTGTAATCCTGCCTTGCTGTGGCCTTTTCCCCTCTGTGTGGGCAGGTCCTATGCCTTCCTTCCAGCCTACAGGAGCAAATCCATGTACTTAGCTGTATGTAACTATGTGGTTGTATTACATTAGTTGTACCTTCTGTATTCCTAAGACCTCTTCTCTCTCTGTCTCTTTCTCCTTTGCTGGCTTTGAGGCATGGGTCCTTCTACAAAACAAGGCAGTCTCCAGCCTATAGTGGACACAGAACTGAAGCTCCAGGTCCCTCTGTATATTACTACATCCTGAGTAAGCCTAGAAGTGGATCCTTCCCCAGCCGAGTTAGTTGCACACGAGAATGTCAGTGTTGAGAGCAGAAAACCTGATGAGCCTCACCAGGACTCCTGACCCACTAGGACTAGAAGAGAAGAACCTCTTGTTTTTATATTTCTAAGTTTGAATAATATTGTTAAATAACAATGAATGCTAATACAAGGTTTTTAAATTTTCCTCCACCCATGCCATGGCTTATCTTAAGGAAGAAAGATAAAAAACATCTAGGTATTAAACAAACCACTAGTCATTTTGGGACTTTTTATATAAGCTTAGAATTGATCTCATTTTCCGCTACACTCTCTTTGATGCATTTAAAGTAACAAATACAGGTCTATTAAGATGGCTCAGCAGTAAAATTATTTTCCCCTCAAAACTAGACAACCTGACTTCAATCTCAGGGACCCATATAAAGGTTGAAGGAGAAAACCCACTCTATAAAGTTTACTTCTGACCTCTGGTACTTGTAGTGGCATGTATGTCCTGCTTGTGCTCGCGCATGCACAGACAGACAGACAGACAGACAGACAGACACACACACACACTCACACACATACACACAGATAAAATAAAATGTAAAAGCAGACACAAACTATACCTCATGAATATTTTAAACAGAGGAAAGTAGACATCATATTATAAAAATTCTTTGATAAATTAGTTACAAACAAAGAAGAGTTCCATGATGAATTAGGTATTCTATTTAACTCCAACCTTTTTGCTTTACTTGTTACTTGTGTGATTGTATTGGTATGCATGTCATAGCCAGAGGACAACACGTGGAGTCCTTCCTCTCCTTCCACCTTTTACGTGGATTCCATAGATCAAATTCTGTCTTCAGGGCTCACGTGCTCAGCACCCGTCAAGCTGAGCTATCTTGCTGGCAAGAACTGGCTGCTTTAAAAACAAATCCTTCTAAAGACACAGCACCTGATTTCTGTCACCTCTACCCCTGGCTGTCAATCTTGTCAGTCAGTCTCTGTGTGGAAAACAAAAAACAAAAACAAAAACAAAACCAACGTGTAAACATTTGCTGTGGTTTGGAATATAAATTCTACAAAATTTGCAGAGGCTTGTGAGACTGAAGAAGAGATGTGGACAAAGTGCTCAACTACTCTAAAGATAGATCCAACTAGTTAGACATTGTGAATGAAAATCAACAGGGGAAGCGATGATACAGCCCGCATCAAAAGAAGATTTCAGCATCAGGAGGTTAAAGCAGGCCTTGGGAAAATCAAAAAGCTCATGGAAACTGTCACAAAAATGGCTTGTTTTAGACCAGGTTATTCAAATCAAATATGAGCAAGGGAGGCTAAGTTTTGCACTACTTCCATATGCATCTCTAATAAAATGATATCCCTTCTCATAAAGATTAAAAAAAACATTTAAAAGAATGCTTCATTCCCATTGCTGTTCATTTTTCTAGACTCCTTGACTGTTTCTGTAATATTCTATGACCTGCAGCGTCTGCTCTAAAGAGATTCATCTGTGTTTCCCACACAGACCAAGCATAGGGATTTAAGTTCAAACGGTGTGTGCCCATCACTGGCCACACTGGAAAGCAGTGACAGCTGCTTGTGTCTCTTAGGCTGAGGGCAGTCAGCCTGGTGGAGAAGGAGCTGTGTGGGTCTCATGGCCTTGGCAGCCACTTTCAAAGGCCCACGGAATCCTTTGGCCTAATCACAAAGGCTCAGAAAGGCCACGTGGTACACAGTAAATGTGAGGCATCATGGCTGATCATCTGCAGCATCCCTGATACAGCAGCCCTGCCTGGGTCTGTGCCATTAGGAACATCTATACTGTTTATCTTCACATGTTCCCTGCTCTGGCCAGGCTTGCCTATCTATGACCGCCAGGCAATCCGAAACTCCCCTCAAGTGCTGTGTTATATTTATGTTGGGAATGTAGTGGTGGTGGATCATTGCGTATATGACTGGATTTCTTGCTTGGAATTAGAAAGAATTAATTGCTTATTTTAAATCTCTTGGATTTAGAGATCATATTTTTTTTAGATTTATTTTTGTATTTATTATATATAACTACACTGTAGCTGTCTTCAGACACACCAGAAGAGGGCATCAGATCTCATTACAGATGATTGTGAGGCACCATGTGGGTTGCTGGGATTTGAACTCAGGACCTCTGGAAGAGCAATTAGTGCTCTTAACCACTGAGCCATCTCTCTAGCCTATCTGTAGAGATCATTCTTTACCCACTTTTTTCCTCCCTTTCTTTCAAATGCTGGCCTATTCAGGGCACATTTTTCATGCTTGCATCTTATCATTGCTAATTCCATTAAGGTTTGAAACTTGACAGGCTTGTTCAGAGAGCTGAACATTATGTCCTTATGACAGTTGGAGCCTGTTTCTGTGTTTAGTCCTGGGGAGGACAGAGACATGAGCAGAATGAGGGCTGGTAAGATTGGGGATCGCCAGACTCCCTGTGTGACAGCGTGAAGATGACATTAGATGTGCCGATTTGCATATGGTCCACTGATAAGAATTTTAGTTCAAGCATAGCAAAGAGAGCATGAATCATGTGTGTGTGTCTTTGGGGTGGTGAAGGGAGGGATGGAGGGAGGTAGGGATGAGTTGCAGGGGATATTTGAGCAAATACTAGGAAGATATGGATGTCCTGCTTTATAAGTCACCACCTTATTTCCAGAATTGTTTTTATTAAATTTCTCTAACAAACTCAGGTCATTTTCTTGTGTTATTTTTCACTAGTTTGTACTGTGTAATTACAGGGGTGACTGCTCATTTAATTCTAAGAAAAATACTCTTGCTTCCCTTTAAGAAAAATTAATGTTGGAATAACTATTCAGATGATAAAAAAAGTATGTAATGTTATAGGGCATTGATACATTAATCCTATAATATATTAAACAAAATCGATCTGCTGTGTAAAAATATTAAGTGTTTAAGTAGTTTCCAAAGCAAAAATGAAAGTGGTATCATAGAATTGTTTTGTTTTGTTTTTTTTTTTTACTCAGAAGAAAGGAAAGAGATGGGTTACTTGTCTAAAGCTATTATATTTTGTTCAACGATCCTTTATTGTCATTATTTAAATTCAAACAAAATAATTCAGTCTGTTTCTTAACCTCATTATTACTTTTTAGTGCACTCTGATTTATTGGCTGGAAGTTCTCATTCCATCCAAATAAAAGAACTTTCTGGATTTTACAGTAAAAAACAAAAATTAATAAAGGCACCAAATCATTCTTATTGTACATTATGGAGCATCTTAGGCACTGAAGTATATACCAAAAACTGAAGAGAAGATGAACATTACAGGAGGTTTAATCTCCTTATAAGTCAATACTGTAGCAAGAGAAGGTTTAAGTGATCACTGATTGATTGATCAGTTTTGTGGTGAAATGTCAATGTGGGAAGCATTTGACTGATATTGTGAGGTAATTACCCAAATAGAAATCAAGAGATCTCCAAACTCAAGGAACTTTAATTTCCCCAAACAAATACAGAGGCAGCAACTTGAGAACCATTATCAGCTTGTACCAATGAACACATAATTATATAAAAAAAATCATTTCCAATACTCTTAAATACCCTAGCAAATTTTGATTTTTTTTTTCGGTTTTTCAAGACAGGGTTTCTCTGATAGCCCTGGCTGTCCTGGAACTCACTCTGTAGACCAGGCTGGCCTCAAACCCAGAAATCCTGCCTCTGCCTCCCAAGTACTGGGATTAAAGGTGTGCACCACCACTGCCCAGCTTGATATTGTTTTTGCAGGCATAAGGACATACAATAAGAAAAATGTTGAGATGTTGCTCTTTCAAAGACACAAGGCAGTGTATGGTTCAATCCCTTCATTTTATAGATGAGCAGAGAAATCTCAGAAGGTTTGAATGGGGTGAGCAAGGTCAGAGAGTTAGTTAGCAGGCTCTGCTGGAACAAGTTCCAGGCAGGTCTTGTCTCAGTGAGAGACCTAGTTCTGCATGACTGGCTTTGGCTTTTTAGAAGGAATGACGCATTGATCTCTGCACCCTTTCACAGATGTGCTGAGAGAGTGTATGGTTTTATTGGGCTTGAAACCCTGTAAGGGAAAATAAGGATTCACAAGGACATAGCTACCTCCCACCAGTTTGTTCTTTCCTGCACAAGTCATGGTGTGGCCCCTGGGATTTTGTAGACCACACTTGACTGTTTTGTGTCTCCCTAATTCGATATTTAGTACTTACTAAGCACTATTGTATGGTGCTTTCTGAGCCTCAAATAAAATAAAACAAAAGAAGGCACATAAATTGGGTTACTATATTCAGACATATACACCAACAGTGGCATGTCATGTGCCTCCCTCCAGTCTTTCCCCCTCCCTTCTTCTTCCTCCTTTTCCTCCCTCCCTCCCTCAATTCTATTTTGGTCTAAGGTGAGAGATCATTATCATTCAAGTGGGGTTTTTTTTTGGTGGAATGAAGTGATTGGCCAAGGGTCCAGTGCTCACAGCTCCTAAATCATGACCTGATTACATCAGCAGCTCCACTGTTTTGTTGTAGAATTGAAGCAGCCTGGAGTGCTCTCATCTGATAGAGTCCTAAATCTCCCAGTCAGCCCTGTACCCTTCCATTCAGCTATCTCCTTCTGCCAGACAAGAGAGCAAGGGGGATGCTGGTGGTCAAATGGTGCCCTTATTTTCTACACCCAGAAGAATGAGACTGTGTGTGTGTGTCACTCTGTGTGTGTGTGTGTGTGTGTGTGTGTATGTGTGTGTGTGTGTGTGAGTGAGAGAGAAAGAGAGAGAGAGAGAGAGAGAGAGAGTGAGTGTGTGTGTGTGTGTGTGTGTGTGTGCGTGAGAGAGAGAGAGAGAAAGAGAGTGAGTGTGTGTGTGTGTGTGTGTGTGAGTGAGTGTATGTGTGTGTGAGACTCTGTGTATGTGTCTGTACATGTGTGTGTGACTCTGTGTGTGTTTGAGAGGCAGAGAGAGAGATTTCTAATTACTCTTGCCTCAATTTCCGTAGGGAAACTAGTTTAGCATCACAGAAAATTAAAGCATAATTTTGACTAAACTGTTGAAAAGAATAATGTTTTTGATTGTTTTTTTTTTGTCTCCGCAGACTGACAAGAGTTAATTTGTACTCAACCTAACCTACAAAATTACAAATAGAATTGGGTTATTTATATTCAGGCTATCTTTAGAACTTACCTTAAATTTTTTATCAGAATACCATGCATTAAGGAGGGCTACCACACATGTGTGCCCTGGTACTTCTGCATTGAGTAGTCACTGTAGCTATAAGTTTATAGCAGCTATTGTGGATTTAGTCACCAAAGCTTTCTGTATGTCTGCTGAGATGTAATTTTCCCTATGGTTTTTATTATCTTAGGGATATATTATTAAAGTTGAACAAAAATTCTTAATCCCTTTTATTTACTTTTATAAAGCTTACAATTTTACTACACACGCTAGAGAGAGATTATTTTTCCCACTGTTTATCTTTTAAAGCAGCTGGAACATTAGCAAAATCAATCACAGAGTTCATACACACTTTTACATCCATAAATGTACAGCCTTCCCCACTGTCATCATCCCTCAGCAGGATTGAGACATCTGTTAGAAGGGATGAGGTTGCAGTGACGTAGCATCTCACCCAAAGTCCTGGTTTGTTGACCTGAGGGCTCATGCTTGCTGCTGCTGTCTCCTCTATGGTTTGGTAGATATGTATAGATAAGCGCCCATTTTTGCTAGATCATTCAGAATCCTCTCACCGCCCAAAACCTTCTCCTGTACACCCCCTTCCTTTCCCCAATCTCTGGCAAGCCTACTCTTACTGTCTCTGGAATAAACACTGTGCAGATGGAATCATGCACTCTGTGGCCTACTCAGAGGGGTGTCCACAACGTCGCCAAGACAGTTTTGTTTTCCTCCTTTCTCTTTATGGCATAATGATTGATTTTCTTCAAGTGTGGACTACAGTTCCATTCATCTAGACGTACTGCACTTTAGCCTTCTCTCAGCTAACAGGCATCTAAGTTGTTCACAAGTTCTTCCAATTATACATGAGGCTTATATAAGCATCTCGCTATATAGTTTTTCACGTGGCTATAAATTTTCAAGTTCTTTAAGCATTTCCAAGGAGTAGGATTGTAGGACCAAATGGTGGACGTATGTCTAGTCATGTAAGAAATCGCTAAGGCATCTTCCCAAGTGGCTGCACCCTTTTATATTTGACCAGCAGGAAGCAAGGGTCCTATTGCTGCCCATCGTCAGTCACGCTTGGTATCATTAATTGGTTAGAAGGCACTAACTCAGTCTGCTTCCTTTGCCTCCAATACCCAGATTTCCTAGGATGCAGAGCATCTTTGCATGCATATCTTTGACATCTGTATATTCTTTTATCTTTTGCTGACACATCTATTCAGATTTTAAACTTACCTTAAACATCAAGTTATACATTTTCTGATTGTTAACTTTTTCAATATATTTTTGCATATTTTAGACATCAGCCCCTGTTTTGCATGTGTCTTCACGCCATGTGTGGCTTTTCATATTATACAGAATACTTTCAATGAAGTCCAGATTTTCAATTTTGAATTAGCTTTATGTGTTGTATATGAAAGTCACCATCAGGAGGTTATTTACATTTTCTTGTGTTATCTTTGTCTCATAGCTTTGCATTTTTACATTTATGTGCATGAGTTATATCAAATTAATGTTTGCCAAGGGTACAAAATTTATACCTAACTCTAGATTCCTTCTTTTGTACATGTCTATGTGTGTTGTGTTGTGTGTGTGTGATATGTACATGCATGTATTGCATGCCCATATGTATGTCTGAACATGACAGTTGCACATGCACAGAGAGGCTAGAGGAGGATATTGATACACTGATTTGTCAGTCACCACCTTATGTCCTTGAGGCACTGGTGTCTCAGAGAACCTGGAGCTAGACTGGCAGCTAGTCAGCCGCAGACCTTTTCCTGTTCCCACCTTTCCTGCGACTGGGGTTACAGACTTACATGCAGTCATACTCAACTTTTTATGTTGATTCTGGGCCTTTGAACACAGATTTTTGTCTCATTTGTTTTTCAAACTCTCTGGTAAAGTTCTTTTTGTTTTCTGAAAAGAAAAAAAGGATTATTATTCAATGAATAATTTTTTCTATTCTTTGTTTTAACCACATATAATTCCGAAGATCTCCCAGTCAGAATGTTCTAAACCTTCTGGTTCTCTTGTATAAAACAGAAAGATTGACAACCCTAACTGTCAGATAAATGGTAGTGAGAATAGTTAATAAACAGAAACAATTCATCGGGTAGTTTCTTTAAACTTAATTATTTTTAGGATTCTAGAAGATATTCAAGGTTTGATTATCAGTGTTCTTGTGTATTATCTTTCAGAAATTTTTTATTGGTATAAGATAGAATCAAAGCTGTCAGTAACCTACAAAATCTAACATCTATAAAGTCATAAAATAATATATAGTCTCAAGTCTTAGTATTTACTGAAATTATACCAGGATGGTTTGTTGTAAGAAAAAAGTTGAAGAACTATATAAGATTTCTTTGAAATATTCAATCTATAATCTATTGGATTTGTGTTGGATTCCAGTTCTCTCTCTCTCTCTCTTTTCTATGTACATATGTATATATGCATACATATATATGATTTTGTACCAGTTCCTTTGTTGTTGGATACCTCAACTGATTCCATAACTTAGCAATTATGAAAAGTGTTACAATAACAGTATGTGCACGTATCTTTGTGATATGTAGACACAGATAAAAAAATGCTATTTATGTATACAGTGGGTTTTCTTTTCATCTCTAAAGAAAAGTGAAGATATATTCTTTGCAGGAAACCAGATATAGCTAGAGAAAATCATGTTAAACAAATTGATTAGTCTCAGTCAAGTGCTCCATGTTTTCTTTTATTTGTGGGACTCAGATATTGTAGATACAGAAAATCATGTATATGCCTATGACAGGAAAGTAGAAATATGAATATCTCTCAGAATATTGTCTGAGAAACCAAAGGGATTAATTGAGGAAAAGGCAGAAAGAGCACGCTAGAGAGTATGGGAGGAAGTATGTTCAAAATGTTAGATATTTGCATGATAATGGCGTCATGTAACCTTGTATATAATAGTCATAATAACCATACCTTTCTATGCTAGGCATGCTAGCACATGCCCATAAACCTGGCACTTATGAGACTGAGACATGAAGATCTCCAAAAGTTTAAGGCCAGCCTGGGCTACATTGTTTCACTGGGCCAAAAAGAAAACTTTACTATCACCTGGTGGGTAACTTAATTGTCTTAGACTCTCAACACGCATGTGCGTGGGCACACACACACACACACACACACACAC
>JADRCD010166448.1:0-12015 GCA_019843815.1 Montemys delectorum
TTCTGGTGAAGCCAAGCAGTCTTGGTTTCTGTTGGTAGGATTCTTGCATTTGCCTTTCGCCATCTCTTGATCTCTGGTGTTAGATGTTCTTGGTGTCTCTGACTAGAGCTTGTCCTGTCCTTGCCGCCCTGCAACTCCCCTTTGACTCCTGAGGCCTGTGCCTCCTGGTTGGTCCTGTCAGAGTCTCTGGGTGAAGGCATGCCCTGGAGGCAGGCCCTCCACCAGCAGGGAAGGGCAGAGATGGTCGCTGATCCAACTCTGTCACTCATAAGCTGAGAGGATCCTGTCCCTGCCGCCCTGCGACTCCCCTGCAATTCCTGAGGCCTGTGCCTCCCGGCTGGTCCCACTTTAGAAAGTCCGAACACTGATATTTGGAGGAAACTGTGAGTCTAGGTCTGTGATACTGACTTGACTGGTAGGCATGGTGTCATATCTGGAGACACTAGATCATTCTCTTACAAAGAGCAAGATCATTAATGTGTTGGCACACATATCAGCCTCAAGTTCAAGTGATTATCTATCATGGTGAGTAATGTAGATTTAAAAGTCACTGTCTACCCAGGAGGAACTGTGGGCACATGATCCAAAGAAATACCGTCTGATTTCTACAGCCTCGTGAACTTCACAGGACCCTGATAACCACTATTTAAGATCTCCATTCTCAGGGAATTCTCATAGTCTTGTACAGATAGTGCTGGAGATTTGTACTTTCTTGGTGATGGACAGTAAATTCCTACTCAAAATACCCAAACACACAAGGTGCAAGTGAATGTCAGGGTAGTCACACAAACAGAGAGCCCCTACTCATGACCAAGCACATAGATTTTGCCCAAGACTGAAGCCAGGTGAGGACAGAAAGTCTCCTAATTCTCACCATGAGCATAATCCTGAGTAGTAACAGGAGTAGTTCTCAGTTGGTTGGGCACTGATGGACACACAGAATTCCTGAGCTAAGCTAATAGAATTTATCCAACTATTTGCTTATTGACTGTGGTAAATGAAGAATGGTCTTTGAATGCAGTATCATGAGACAAGGAGGATGGACCAGTATATACCAAAGTTCCTAGGCAGTTGTTATTGTTGATCCTCCCCACTTCCTCCTCCTCTTTCTCCTCCTCCCCTCCTCCTCCTCTTCTTTAAAATCAGGGACCATATTGCTATTACTGTGACTCAACATCTGACCCACCACAGAAGGCAGAGACAAGTCACCTGAGGCAAATTCATCACATGTAGCTCATCCTACCAGTAGAGGGCAGCACTTGCTCCTCCTGAGACTGATACCCTAGGGAGGGCAGTGTAACTGAGTTCACAGGAACATCACAGCTGAGGATGAAGCTTAGATAGAACACCTGTTTAGCACTCAGAAGACTCTGGGTTCACTTATTCTCAAGACCAGGGAATACCCATGAAAAGATGATAGATGCTGTGACATACTCGGGGTGACTGGTGGTAGGCATATATACAATGAAGAGGATGGGGAGTTGCTTGGCCCGATAGATTATGGGACTATTCCACTTCAAATGAGTGTAGTAAAAAGTTTGGGATATATTATATTGTGCAGTGTGAATTTTCCTGTTATACTCAATGTATAGAAATGATGCATATAGAGAAATAGAAGTTACAGATATAGGTTATGAAATGAATTTGATATTGACACAATGTGCCACTGCTGTCTTTTGATCAGTAGAATTTGTGGAATCAGGAGCCAAAGTGGAGAATAATAGGTGCCCTCTAACAATCATGTGACACAAAGGAAAGATGTATTCCTGTGATTTCGCTTATATATGATGCTGAAGTAGCGAATCTTCCTAGATGGGAATATTGCTAGTAAACACAATAAGGAGATATTCTCTTTTTTTATTAGATATTTTCTTTATTTGCATGTCCTATGATATCTCCTTTACCAGTTTCTCCTCAAAAAAAAATAAAATAAAAAATAAAATAAAATAAAAAACAAAAACAGATACTTCGGTCCTTCTTTTTTTTTTTTTTTTTTTTTAACTTTTAATGCTTTATGATGAAAAAAGTTACATGATTTCAATTTGTCTGAATTTGTTAACATTTAAAAACATATTTTAAGTAAATAGAATTAAATCACATTCTTGTTTCCCTTTTGTACCCCAACTCCTCCCAGAGACCCCCTCTTCAATACCTACAATATCTTCTTGTCATATTCCTTAAAATTTATAAAACATTATAACAATAAAAATGAGTATTATAAAAGTTGCTTGATACAAAACAATCAATTTAACAGTGTTATGTAAATGCTTGTCTACAGCAATACTGCAAATACATATGTTTTTCTCAGTATAAATTTCAAATAACTCCAAACATATTAACTGTATATTTCAAAATAATACATCACTACTAGTATTTTCTTAAATGAACATAAATATATAAAGTCTTTTTGTTTGTTTGTTTTGTATTTAGTAGAGTTTAAAATCTTGGCTCTTTCTGTGGTACAAGCCTAAAATAAGAACAATTTTTAGACATTGGATTTTATTGGAAAAAGGCTGTACTTCAATGACCCTCAAATCACCAAAGGATTTTACCTCCATCTTAGCTAAGCTGAGAGTTTACAGTTCTCATGTGCCAAGGAATGAATTGTAGGCACAATTTTTGGATACATACTTCTTGCTATGGTCAAAGCTATTAGACTTGAGTGAGTGACTTTATTCTCAGGCCACAGAGAACAGGTTACATTCATTTAAAAAATGGTGTGTGTATTAAGATAGTCTATCCATAAAGTCGTTCAGTGAACAATGGTTCTGCTTGGAGGGTGGCACAGACATTAGTTGTGGGTAAGAATCTGGTTCATTGGCTGTGATAATTTGGAAAAGCATTCATCTCAGAGAAAGAGTAACTTGTAAAGTCCTCTTCTTCAAACTTGATACAAGAGCTACAAATGTCAAACAAAGCATTCAGTCTCACTCTTTGTTGTTCTCTTTCCTACAAGCCACCTCCCAAGTTAATTGTCTATGTCTCCCATGGGTATATAAATACTTTTGAAATATATAAGCTGTTTTGAAAACCATAGTATAGTGTAATAACATGAAATAAAGAGTACTACTAATAGAGAGGCTGAGAAAGGAGCAGCAAGATTTCAAGACCCTTATGTTGTTCATAGCAAGACACTGTCACCAACAAGCTGAAAGTATATATAGATTGTACAATGTTGGACCTATTTCTCCAATTACCAAATTAGAGAGACCATTGGATGACAATCAACAAATTTCTATTTCCTCATGTCTTTGGATTTGAATCAATTAGAATATGTTGGTAATATTAATTTTTATATTAAGATATTAAGAAAAAGTAATTGTCACTTCCTGTTCCTTTTGTTGTAAGAGATGGAATTAGGTTTGTGTGGATTTGTTCAAAGATTACTTTCTTGCTTCTTCTAGGGTGTAGTTTTGCTCCTTATGTTGATGTTTTCCATCTATTATCCTTTGGAGGGCTGGATTTGTGGAAAGATATTGTGCAAATTTTGTTTTGTCATGGAATATCTTGTTTTCTCCATCTATGGTAATTCAGAGTTTTGCTGGGTATAGTAGCCTGGGCTGGCATTTGTGTTCTTGTAGGATCTGTATGACATCTGCCCAGGATCTTCTAGCTTTCATAATCTCTGGTGAGAAGTCTGGTGTAATTCTGATAGGCCTGCCTTTATATGTTACTTGACCTTTTTCCCTTACTGCTTTTAGTATTCTTTTTTTTTTGTTTTGTGCATTTGGTGTTTTGACTATTATGTGACAGGAGGATTTTCTTTTCTGGTCTAATCTATTTGGAGTTCTGTAGGCTTCTTGTATGTTCATGGGCATCTCTTTCTTTAGATTAGGGAAGTTTTCTTCTACAATTTTGTTAAAAGTATTTATTGGTCCATTAAATTGAGAGTCTTCATTCTCTTCTTTACCTATTATCCTTAGGTTTGGTCTTCTCATTGCATCCTGGATTTCCTGGATGTTTTGGGGTAGGAGCTTTTTGCTTTTTACATTTTCTTTGACTGTTGTGTCAATGTTTTCTATGGTGTCTTCTGCCCCTGAGATTCTCTCTTCTATCTCTTGTATTCTGTTGGTGATGCTTGCATGTATAACTCCTGATTTCTTTCCTAGGTTTTGTATGGTCAGGGTTGTCTCTCTTTCTGTTTTCCTTATTTTTTCTCTTTCCATTTTAAGATTCTGGATGGTTTTGCTCATTTCCTTCACCTGTCTGATTGTGTTTTCCTGTTGTTCTTTAAGGGATTTTTGGGTTTCCTCTTTAAGAGCTTCTAGCTGTTTACCTGTGTTCTCCTGTATTTCTTTGAGGGTGCTATTTATGTCTTTCTTAAGGTCCTGCATCATTATCATGAGAAGTGATTTTAGATCTGAATCTTGTTTTTCCGGTGTGATGGTGTGTCCAGGACTTGCTATGGTGGGAGAATTGAGTTCTGATGATTCCAAGTAACCTTGGTTTTTGTTGTTTATTTTCTTACACTTGCCCCTTGCCATCTGGTTATCTCTAGTGCTACCTGCCCTTGCTAATTGTGACTGGAGTCAGTCCTTCCTGTGATCCTGTTTGTACCAGAACTCCTCAGAGTCAGGCTGTCTTGGTGACCTTGTGATTCTGGGATCCTGTGACCCTGGGCTTGTTAGAGTACTTGGGAGTGCAACAGTTTCCTCTGGGTATTGTGGGACTCGATGCAGAGCTTGTGCCCAAGGTCTGCTGAGGACACTAGCCAAGAGAGACCAGAAGGAACCCGAGCCACTCTGCTGGCGTCGTTCCTGTGTGCCTGGTCCGGCAAGTCCCAGTTACTCCCTGTGTAGGGACAGATGTTGATTCCTCCTCACCTCTGATCCTGAGAGTGTCAAAGCGCCTGGGAGTGGAGCTTCCTCTGGATGTTGTGGGACTGGCTGCAGAGCTTGCATCCAAGGTCTGCTCAGGATACCAGCCAAGAGATACCCCACTTCATTCCTTCTTAAAAGGGGGAACAAAATACCTGTGGAAGGAGTTATAGAGACTAACTATGGAGCAGAGACTAAAGGAAGGACAATCCAGAGACTGTTCCACGTGGGAATCCTTCCCATATTCAATCATCAAAACCAGACACTATTGTGGATGCCAGCAAGTGCTGGATGACAGGAGCCTGATATAGCTGTCTCCTGAGAGGCTCTGACTGTACCCGACTAATACAGAAGTAGAGGCTCACAGCCATCCATTGGACTGAGTACAGGGTTCTCAATGACGGAGCTAGGAAAAGGACCCAAGAAGATGAAGGGTTTGCAGCCCCTTAGGAGAAGCAACAATATGAACTAACCAGTACCCCCAGAGCTCCCAGGGACTAAAACACCAACCAAAAAGTACACATGGTGGGACTATTGGCTCCAGCAGCATATGTATAGCATAGGATGGCCAAGTTGGTCATCAATGGGAGGAGAGGATCTTGGCCCTGTGAAGGTTTGTGCCCCAGTGTAGGGGAATGCCAGGGCCAGTAAGCAGGAGGGGGTGGGGTGGCAAGCAGGGCAAGGGAGGAGGGAACAGGGGTTTGTTTTAGTTTTAGTTTTGTTTTGTTTTCTTTTAGTCTTTTCCTTTCTTTCTTTCTTTCTTTCTTTCTTTCTTTCTTTCTTTCTTTCTTTTTTTGGAGGGGAACTTGGGAAAGGAGATATTGTACATAAAGAAAACATCTAAAAAAAAAAAAAACCCCTGTTCTCTCCCCTTGCTCACCAACCCACCCTCTCCTGCTTCCTGGCCCTGGTATTCCCTTACAATGGGGCATAGAACCTTCACAGGGCCAAGTGCTGCTAATAGGAGATATTGTTAATCACTGGGTTTAGTGCTGCAAACTTGTAATCCTAGCACTCAGGAGGCAGAAGCAGGAGGACTGACAAATTTTACAGGCCAGCCTTGTATATACTGAGTTCCCAGCCAACCAGAGTTAGTTACTTAGAGATCCAGTTCCAGGAGGGGGAGGAAGAGGAGAGTTAGGAGGGGGAGGAATGGAAGAGGGGGAGGGGAAGGAGGTATTCCTCTGTTGAGAATTCTTTGTTTATCTCTGTATCCCATTTTTTAATAGGGTTATTTGGTTCTCTGGAATCTACCTTCTTGAGTTCTTTGTATATATTGGATATTAGCCCTCTATCAGATATAGGATTGGTAAAGATCTTTTCCCAATTTGTTGGTTGCCGTTTTTTCCTATTGACAGTGTCTTTAGCCTTACAGAAACTTTGTAATTCTATGAGGTCCCATTTGTCAATTCTTGATCTGAAAGAATAAGCTATTGGTGTTCTGTTCAGGAAAATTTCCCCTGTGCCCATGTGCTTCAGGTTCTTCCCCACTTTCTTTTCTATTAGTTTCAGTGTATTTGGTTATATTTGCAAGTCCTTGATTCACTTGGACTTGAACTTTGTACAAGGAGATAGGAATGGATTGATTTGCATTCTTCTACATACTAACCACCAGTTGAACCAGCACCATTTGTTGAAAATGCTGTATTTTTTCCACTGAATGGTTTTAGATCCTTTGTCAAGGATCAAGTAACCACAGGTGGCTTCATTTCTGCGTCTTTAATTCTATTCCACTGATTCACCTGCCTGTCACTGTACCAATGCAATGCAGTTTTTATCACAATTGCTCTGTGGTAATGATCAAGGTCAATGATGGTGATTCCACCACAGCTTCCTTTATTGTTGAGAATAGTTTTCCCTATCCTAGGTTTTTTGTTATTCCAGATGAATTTGAAAATTGCTCTTTCTAAGTCTGTGAAGAATTGAGTTGGAATTTTGATGGGGATTGCATTGAATCTGTATATTGTTTTCGGCAAGATGGCCATTTTTACTATATTAATCCTGCCAACCCACGAGCATGGGAGATCTTTCCATCTTCTGAGATATTCTTCAATTTCCTTCAGAGATTTGAATTTCTTGTCATACAAATCTTTTACTTGCTTAGCTGGAGTCACACCAAGGTATTTTATATTATTTGTGACTATTGTGAAGGTTGTGAAGGTTCTGATTTCCTTCTCAGCCTGTTTATCCTTTGAGTAGAGGAAGGCCACTGATTTGCTTGAGTTAATTTTATATCCAGCTACTTTGCTGAAGTTGTTTATCAGGTTTAGGAGCTCTCTGGTAGAATTTTTGGGGTCACTTATGTATACTATCATGTCATCAGCAAATAATGATAATTTGATTCCTTCCTTTCCTATTCATATTCCTTTGATCTCCTGTTGGCATCCTTTTGTCTTGAACTCTGCTGAGAACTGCTAGAGAATCCAGAAGCCAACACCTCACACCTGTTGTGCCCGGATCCCTGCTGTGCCGGATCAAAGCCACAACCTGCTCGCTGATCCTGCTATCCAGAAACAGACCTGCTGTTATCTTTGCTGTTTGAAGTCATTTGTTTATTGTAAACAAATCACCTTCCTGAGAGTTGCCTTTGTGTCTAGAAGCTATAATTACTTTATGCAAAATTGTGCTCTTTGTGTGGTTCCACACTGTGTATCTCTGGTTATTTAAGCCCAGGTTCCCAAAAAGTAAAGCACGCTCTGATGGACTCTACTTGGTGTCTTTGTTCCTTTTTGCGCCTGCCCTTCTCTATAGGTCCAGTGCAAGCTCCAGCCTGAGGTGACCCACGGACCCCAAGTAGTAGCGCTGGCTGGACTTATCAATCTCCTTTTGTTATCTAATTGTTCTGGCTAGGACTTCAAGTGTAAAACTGAATAGGTAGGGAGAGAGTGGGCAGCCTTGTCTAGTCCCTGATTTTAGTGGGATTGCTTCAAGTTTCTCTACATTTAGTTTGATGTTGGCTACTGGTTTTCTTTATATTGCTTTTACTATGTTTAAGTATGGGCCTTAAATTCCTGATCTTTCTAAGGCTTTTATCATGAAGGGGTGTTGGATTTTGTCAAACGTTTTCTCAGCATCTAATGAGATGATCAATTATTTTTTCTTTGATTTTGTGTATATAGTGAATTACATTTTCTTGCTTGTAGGAAAGGTACACAGAGGGCTGTGTATCAGCCATCCCTCCTAGTTGTAGACCTAGGTAGAGAGGATCCTGTCCCAGCTGCCCCATCACTTCTGCGGCCTGTGCCTCCCAGCTGGTTCTGCCTTAGAAAGTCTGATGTCTTTGTTTTTAATAGCTGAATATAATCCCATTGTATAAATTAAATACATTAATTTTAATGCATAGTATTAAAAGGGGGTCCTATGTCCAGCCCAGGGCTCAGACCTCTGGGTAAGGTGGGCAGTTGGAAGTTTGTGCACCCTATGTTGCCACTGGGCAGGCTTTGGGATGTGAGAAGCCTTTGGACCCCACTCTGGGGGTGAAGAAGGGCAGTGTGAGGTCCCCACTGAACTGCTGGTATTTGTTGGGGGTCCCTGAGCCTGCACAGAGGCCAAAGACTACAGTTTCTCAGGCTCTTGGACACTGTAGACATCACTCAATGTCACAGAAGAGCTGAAAACAGAGTGGAGGCCAGCAGCGAAAAGGGCAGGAAAAGGAGAGCTCCAGCTAGTTCTCATGGGAATGAGAGTGTCCTGGCTTGCTTGGTTGATCTCTTGGCTTTGGCTTGGCAGTGTCCATTTCTGGAAGTGCAGGGACATCGCCTGTAGGAGGTTAGAGCCAGTTTGTTAGAGGAAGACCATATCCATTGCTCCAGCACAGTGGAATCCTATGCAAAGAGGTAGTCTATGGTTTTAAGGCATTCATTGTCATGGTGTAGAGGCAGATAAAGGCAGAGGGAAGGAGAAAGTAGAGAAGTAGAGGTTGGCCATGGCCACATGAAGAGAGGGTGGAATGGAATATGGAGAGAGGGGGAACAAGAGGGCAAGAGAGAAGCAAGCGGGAAGCAGGAGTAAGTGAGTAAGACCAAGAGAAGAGGAGAAAATAGTCCCTTTTATAGTAAGCCAGCCTACCTGCCTATTGCATGGTAACTGTGGGCGGTAGAGTCCAGGCAGAATAGTAGGGACTTGGGTAGTTGCCCTATGGGACTGATGGCCACAGAATTATGGAGCTGGAGTTTTGTGTCAGGAGCCTGGTATCTGGGAGCTTGGCAAACTTCCTTCCATCCCTTGCAGAGTGATCTTCTGGATCTCCAGAGTTTAAACCTAGCTCAACCAGAAAACAGGCTGCCTTTCACGGTCCCACGTTCCATTGTATAGATTTTCTTTATCAATTCTTCAGTTTAGGGACCTCTAGATTGATTCCAGTTTCTGTCTATTACAAATAAAGATGCTATAAACATAGTTGAGCAAATGTCTTTGTGAGATGGTGGAGCATCTTTTGGGTATATGCCCAGGAGTGGTATTGCTGGGTCTTGAGATAGAAACATTTCCAGTTTTCTGAGAAAACTCCAAATTGATTTCCAAAGTGGTTGTACAAGTTTGCCCTTCCACAAGCAATGTAAGTATACTTCCTTGCTCCACATCCATGCTAGCATATCGTACCTCTTAAGAATTTTGATTGTAGCAATTCTGGTGGGTGTAAGATGGAACTTCATATTAGTTTTGATTTTCATATCCTTGATAACTAAGGACTTTGAATATAGGTGCTTCTCAGCCATCTAAAATTCCTCTTCTGAGAATTCTGTTTAGTGAATCAATTATTAACTGTAATTTATGAGTTGGTGTGGAAATTCTTGAATTTTTGTAAATTTTTTGACATTATCTCTGTCAGATGTAGGTTGGTGAAGATGTTTTCCCAATCTGTGGGCTATTGAATTGCCCTACTTACAGTGTTCTTTGACTTAGAGAAGCTTTGCCATTTCATGAGTTCCTATTTATCAATTATTGATCTCATAGACTGATCCATAGCTGTTCTGTTTAGGAACTTGTCTCCTGCACCAATACATCCATCTCACTTTCTTTTCTATTAGATTTAGTGTGTGTAGTTTTATGGTGAAGTCCTTTATCCACTTGTACTTGAGTTTTGTGCAAGGTGATAAATATAGATCTATTTCCATTCTTAAACATGTAGACTTTAAGTTAGACCAGCACCATTTTTGAAGATGTTTTCAGTTTTACATAATATGATATTGGATTCTTTATCAAAAATCAAGTGCTCATAGGTGCATTGCTCTATTTCTCAGTCTCTAAATCAATTCCATTGATAAATTCATCTGTTTCTGTACCAATAAAATGCAGTTTTTATCACTATTTATCTGTAGCACAGCTTGAGGTCAAAGATGGTGAATTCTGAAATGTTTTCATTGTTCAGAATTGTTTTAACTACTCTGGCTTCTTTGTTTTTCCAAATGAAGTTGAGAATTGCCCCTTCAAGGCCTATAAAAAGTGTTGGACTTATGATGGGGTTTGCATTTAATCTGTAGATTACTTTTGGTAAGATGGTGATTGCTGCTATGTTAATCTTACCTATCTATGAGCGTGAGTGATCATTCCATCTTCTCTCATCTTCTTCAATTTCTTTCTTCAAGGACTTGAAGTTGTTATTATACAGATCTTTCACTTGCTTCATTAGAGTTATACTACAATATTTTATATTATTAGTGGCTATTGTAAAGGGTGTTGCTTCCCTAATTTCTTTCTCAGCTCATTTATCATTTGTACATTCAAAGGTAGGAGACTTATTTATTTGAGTTACTTTTGTATCCAGCCACTTTGCTGAATGCATTTTTCAGCTTTAGGACATCTCTGGAGGAACCTTTGGATCACTTATGTACATAATCATATAATCTACAGATAGAAATACTTTGACCCCTTCCTTTCCAACTTGAATCCCCTTGATCTTCTTAGTTGTCTTAGTGCTATGGCTAAAAATTCAAGTACTATATTGAATAGATAAGGAGAAAGTAAGCAGCCTTGGCTTGTACCTTATTTTCATGGAAATGCTTTAAGTTCATTTAGCTTGATATTGGCTATTGGCTCCACGATTATTGCTTTGCTTATGTTTAGGTATCTGCCTTTTTTTTTTTAATTGAAAAAAGGGTTTTTTTGTCATATTCTTTAAAATTTGTAAAATATTGTAACAATAAAAATGAGTATTATAAAAGCTGTTTGATATAAAACAACAATAAATTGAACAGCCTTATATAGAAGTTTGTCTACAGCAATACTGAAAATACATGTTTTTCTCAATATAATTTTTAAATAACTCCAAACATATTAACTGTATATTTTAAAATAATACATCATTACTAGTATTTTTAAAAAATGAATACAACTAGATAAAGTCTTTTTGTTTGTTTGTTTGTTTGTTTTGTTTTTAGTAGAGCTTAAAATCTTGGCTCTTACTGGGGTACAAGCCCAAAATAAGAACAATTTTTAGACATTGGATTTTTATTATTATGTGACGGGGGGAATTTCTTTTCTGGTCCAGTCTATTTGGAGTTCTGTAGGCTTCTTGTATGTTCATGGGCATCTCTTTCTTGAGGTTAGGGAAGTTTTCTTCTATAATTTTGTTAAAGATATTTACTGGCCCATTACATTGGGAGTCTTCACTCTTCTATACCTATTATCCTTAGGTTTGGTCTTCTCATTGTGTCCTGGATTTCCTGGATGTTTTGGGTTAGAAGCTTTTTGTTTTTTACATTTTCTTTGACTGTTGTGTCAATGTTTTCTATGGTGTCTTCTGCCCCTGAGGTTCTCTCTTCTATCTCTTGTATTCTGTTGGTGATGTTTGCATCTATGACTCCTGATTTTTTCCCTAGGTTTTGTATCTATAGGGTTGTCTCTCTTTCTGATTTCTTTATTGTTTCTATTTCCATTTTTAGATTCTGGATGATTTTGCTCATTTCCTTCACCTGTTTGATTGTGTTTTCCTGTAGTTCTTTAAGGAATTTTTGTGTTTTCTCTTTAAGAGCTTCTAGCTGTTTACCTGTGCTCTCCTGTATTTCTTTGAGGGTGCTATTTATGTCTTTCTTAAGGTCCTGCATCATCATCATGATAAGTGATTTTATATCTGAATCTTGTTTTTCTGGTGTGATGGTGTGTCTAGGACTTGTGATGGTGGGAGAATTGGGTTCTGATGATGCCAAGTAACCTTGGTTTGTGTTGTTTATTTTCTTACGCTTGCCCCCCCCCCCCCCCC
>JADRCD010166450.1:0-10994 GCA_019843815.1 Montemys delectorum
TGGGCATATACCCAGAAGATGTTCCAACATGTAATAAGGACACATGCTCCACCATGTTCATAGCAGCCTTATTTATAATAGCTAGAAACTGGAAACAACCCAGATGTCCCTCAACAGAGGAATGGATACAGAAACTGTGGTACATCTACACAATGGAGTACTACTCAGCTATTAAAAACAATGAATTTATGAAATTCTTAGGGAAATGGATGGATCTGGAGAGTATCATCCTGAGTGAGGTAACCCAATCACAAAAGAACACACATGGTATGCATTCTCTGATAAGTGGTTATTAGCCTAGAAGTTTGGAATACAGGAAGAACAACCCACAAACCACAAGAAACTTAAGAAGAAGGAAGACCAAAAGGTGGACATTTCACTCCTTCCTAAAAAGGGGAACCAAATACCCACAGAAGGAGTGGCAGAGATTAACTATGGAGCAGAGACTGAAGGAAGGACAGGCGTATAGCTATCTCCTGAGAGGCTCTGACAATACCTGACCAATACAGATGTAGAGGCTCACAGCCATTCATTGAACTGAGTACACGGTCCCCAATGAAGGAGTTAGAGAAAGGTTCTATGGAACTGAAGGGTTTACAGCCCCTTAGGATGAACAACAATTACCAACTAGTACCTTCAGAGCTCCCAGGGACTCAACCACCAATCAAGGACTATACATGGTGGGACTGAATGTTCTGGCAGCATGTTTATAGTAGAGGATCGCAAATTCGATCATCTATAGGAGTAAAGGACCTTGGCCTTGTGAAGATTTTGTGCCCTAGTGTAGGGGAATGCCAGGGCCAATAAGTGGGAGAGGGTAGGGTGGCAGGCATGGGGAGGGGGGAGGCAAAAAGAGTTTGTTCCTGTTGTTTTTATTTGTTTGTTAGTTTGTTTGTTTTTTTGGAGGGGAACCTGGGAAAGGAGAAATTTACATGTAAATAAAGAAAATATCTAAAAAAAAAAAAAAAGAAAAAGAAAGAAAATGCTGTCTTTTTTCCACTGTATGGTTTTATCTCTTTTGTCAAAGATCAAGTGACCGTAGGTGTGTGGGTTCATTTCTGGGTCTTCAATTATGTTCCATTGATCTACTTGCCTTTCACTGTACCAATACCATGCAGTTTTTAATTACAATTGCTCTGTAGTACAGCTTAAGGTCCAGGATGGTGATTCCCCCAGAGTTTCCTTTATTGTTGACAATAGTTTTGGCTATCCTGAGTTTTTTGTTGTTCCTGATGAATTTGCAAATTGCTATTTCTAAGTCTGTGAAGAATTGAGTTGGTATTTTGATGGGGATTGCATTAAATCTGTGATTTCAATGTTTACCTTCGAACATTAGAGATTTATTATTGTGTGTAACTAGAATACATTAGTTTGATCTGAAATCCATTTCATGCTGGTGAAATTTTCAAATTCTGTACAGCAAATGTTTTTTCATATTGTTAAGTGTATTTCAACTTACTGCTTTAAAATGTTAATTTTAAGAATAAAAGTCTGTTTTCAATAAAAAGTAAACTATTAAAAAAATAAATGCACCTCATTTTTTCTTTCTTTAAAAATACATTAAAATTTATTAAATTCCATATGTAAAACCACAGCCATCGCCCACTCCCCTTATATGGCTGTTTCTCCTTTAATATTAACATACAATAAATAGTCCACTGTGCTATTATGATCCTGGAAAAAGTGTTATCACAGATAATTGTAAGATTACTTCTGTCCTTAGTGAAGTAACTTAGAAACCATCACTCAGAACAAGTCTTCTGATCCAAACGAAGACAATGAAGATACGAACTAGAAACACTTTATTTACTCACACGAATTCTCACAGGTTCTGGTTTGTTTGTTTTAGATTTTTTTTTAAGATAAGTCTCACTATGTAGCCCAGGCTAGCCTCGAACTGGTCAAGTAGTCTGAGCTGTCCTTATACTTGTGATCCACCTGCTTTTGACTTTAGAGGGCCAGAAACCCTGTAGAGCCATTTCTGTTGATAAGAATACAAACTGCATATCTCAGTGTTATCCAGATTTAACTTGACTACCTGAGCACAGGAAACAAAGCTAAGTCCTCTCACGTAGCAAAATGTTCTTGGGATGACCTTCCTCAGTCAACGTCTCTTCATGGTGGACATACTCCCGAATGCCTGCTTGATGGAACTCCACAGTTGCCATGGGCTCCACTTTTCTACAGTCTTGGGTAGACCTTGCTGCCACCCCAAAACCCAAAGGAATGTCTGCCACAGAATGAACCACTACTCCCTGGTACTGAGAGGTATTTTCAGTACTTTAACACAGACCAGATTTCAATACATGGTTTCCATACAAGAAGGACTGCTCTGCCCTGGTTTTATCCACAATTTCCACTTGGAATAGGGTGCAAGCTAATCCAGAGCTATAGCGTGCAACTGAAACTTGTGGGTCCTAGTAAACTTTGCAAAACATGTCCCCAGAGACACTAGCTTATCTCCAGAGATGCTGGCAGTCAGCTTCAGGATCATTGTACTCACATAGTACACTTGGTCGTTGTGCAGCCAGAAACAGTAAGTGCTGTTGGGTCTGTCCACCAGGAGCTGCAGAATCTCTCCAATGTCTTTCACAATCTTCTCAAGCGTTACCCACGTTTCTTCTTCAGTCAAAGGCTTCATTTTCCTGCTAGCTTGGCTCCCAGGATCCTCGTGCCTCATACCTTATTTTCTTTAGTCATTCTTCCATTGAAGACATCTAGGTTATTTCCAGTTTCTGACCATTATGAATATAGATACTATGAACATAGTTGAGCAAGTGTCTTTGTGGTAGGATAGAGAGTCATTCGAGTATATCCCAAGAGTGGTATAACTGAGTCTTGAGGTAGAATGATTCCCAGTTTTCTGAGAAACCACGGTGTTGATTTCCATAGTGATTGTAAAAGTTTACACCTCCACTAGCAACAGAGTATGTTCTTGCTTCACAGGATGAGCTGTCACTTGTGTTACTGACCTTAGAGTCATTCTGACTGGTGTAAAATGGAAACTCAAAGTACTTTTGATTTGCATTTCCATAATGGCTAGGGATGTTGAACATTTAAGTGTTTCTCAGCCGTTCAGACAGAGTATAATTTTCTGCCCAATGGTATAGTGGCTATGACCATGGACTGAGTCTTCTTTTTTCCTTCCTTCCTTTCTTCCTTCCTTTCTTTTCTAGTGGTATCTTGTTACCCACACTAGACAAGTATTCTACCTGAACCCCGATGTCCTTCAAACAATATATGATACATATGATATATTATCTGCTTTAAAGTTCAGGAGGCTCATGTACATCTATGTTCTCTGTGTTCTTGATGTTTCTAAAATTCTACAATGCTATGCTTTGGTGTAGACCTGTTTCCATCTGTTGTGGAGAGCTGATGGTGATTTTAGCCTGGGAAATCAGGTCTGTTAGTCCTAGAAAGTATTCTTGGGATCTTTCTAACTTATAATATTCCTTTAAAATATTTTCTGTTACTTTATCTTATTTATATTTTAGTTTTTACCTTTGCAATTTTCCATTTCTTTATCTTTCTATTCTAGTTTATGCCACATTTTCTAAAATCTGTCTCCCAACTGTTCTACTTATTTAAAATAAGTATTAGTTTGTGTCTTAGTTATTGTTCTATTGTTGAAGAAACACCATGGGCATAACACCACTTATAAAAGAAAACATGTAATTAGGGCTTGCTTACAGTTTCAGAGGTTTGATCCATTGTCATTATGACTGCACACAGGCAGATACCGTGCTAGAGAGGTAACTGAAAGTTCTACAGCTGAAGAGAACTATACATGCCAACAAGCATCTGGAAGAGAGATTGATTGGGCCTGGCTTGAGCATTTGAAACTACAAAGCCCACCCTGAGCAACACATTTTCTCCAACAAGGTGACATCAAATCCAATAAGGTCACATCTACTAATAGGGACACTTCCCTGATCACCAAACATTTAAATATATGAATCTATGGGGTTATTCTTATTCAAACCCATCCAATTTGTAATTGTGAAGAGATCTTGTAACTTGCATTGTGTCTCATATTACCTTTGCTCTGAGGATAACTAAAAGCTATATATTTAAAGCTTTTATCTGCCTATATAATCCATTTTCTTGATGATATTTCTTATTTTTTGCTTTTATTTCCTCCTTTAACTGATTTTTTCAGGCATTTGTTGAGTTTTAGTTCTTTGCTCATATTAAAGCTCTCATTGAGTGTGTAGGGTTGTGTTTCTCTGTAGTCTGACTTGACATTTTCTCTTTGTACTTCTTTGAGTCACTTTTCCATCATTTGCAGGGCTATGAAAGCCTGGTTTTTAGAATTATAAAAAAATAGGCATGAGGGCTGAAGGTCTTAGTACTCAGCATTAAGCATTAAAAATGCATCTGATGCCTTATTCTCCCTTTTAGCAGGGGCTCACTATTCTGTAAGAATTGTCTAGATACATTATTGGTTCAGATGGTCCATTTTAAGTTCTTAAGGTAAAATCCTCAGTTCCTCATGATGTTGGGTGTGGAGAGCACTGGACTGAGCCCTGAGATGGTGTTGGCTTCTGCTCCTTGCTGGAGTGGAAAAGTGATGAACAACTCCTTATTTGGCTGTGCTTGTTGGTCTGGCTTGCTTCCACCTTTGGCAACCTATCTGATTGCACCACATAGCCTTTTGGGATAGGTCACTCATGGGCTTTTAAGGGCCTGGGGTGTTGCCCTCGGGGTCAGAAGATTGTTCAAGGTTCCTGAATAAACTGCTTAAAGAAGAGCTCTCGGGTTGCTTCCTTCTTGCTGTCCGAGACCGTCTCAACAGTTGGGGAAAAGAGTGAAAAATCTTTCAATGTATTCAGGTGCAAGGACCTAATTTCTTCTATAAAAACTGTAATCATGTTTTCTTTAGGCTTTCTCTCTCTATTACTCCTTCACAGAGCCATGCATAGCTAAAATTTACAGTATAAATCATGTTATTTGTCAGTATTTTCCCAGTATAATTTGATCCCCAAGCCAGGATGGCTTACTAGGTCAAGAAATAAATAGAGGAGAGTCTGCTTGTATACCAAATCTTCACCAAGCTCTGGATTCCCTTTACTGCTCTTCCTCATTTATATAATTCCCAGTATCAGCATAGCAGGCTGCTTCCATCTCTCACTGTTTGTGTCTTCTCTTTTTCTTTCTTGTTCTTTTATACCACCACCTTTGTTGTTGTTTTTATCTCTCTCAAAGTACATAGGGTATCATAGGCTGCTGAGTCCATGTGATTGTCTCTCCTGAGAGATAAGACCATTCTACTTATATGAATGCATGCCATTACCTGATTTTATTCAGTCTACATTCAATCAAAGCTTCCACATCTTACCTATGCCCTTTTCTTTGTTTTTATAACTCTTAATTCTATATATGTCCCCTTCCCCTACTACCTGTATAGCAACCTAATACCAATCATGAAATGCCACTGTGATTTCTTTCCCTTTATTGACTCAACTCTTACCCACAATAATGAATATTCAAGTACATTTGGTGTTTATTGGTTGTTTTTTACTGTCTCAAACAATTGCCACTTAAGGGGTAACTATTTTGTAACCAATTGAGATTCTGTTTTCATGGTGAGTTTACAACTACAGTTGTAGACTATCTTTAACTTTATGTGGAGATGGAGCCTGGTAGCCTGAACAAGAGTGTAAAAGAGGCAAATATCTCTTCAAATCCTCTATAATCTTATATTTTCTTAACATTGCGAATATCTCCACCAAAAGTAGAAAGGTGACCTGCGTTAAAAAAAGAAAACAACAAAATTCCAAACCAATGATTTAATTCCGTTTGGGCAGGTCCTAGTTCAAAAAACACCAGGAACAGGAAGAACCAAGAGAATTTGTCTTTCCAAAACTTACCAATCCCACAGTAACTGCTCCCAATGAAAATGATCTAGATAAAATTTTAGATATACAGTTCAAAAGAACAATTATAAATAAGTTCAAATGGCTCAAAAAATGCAAAAGTATATTCCAAGGCAACAAAACAGCTGAATAAAAAATAAACCCAATTTTAGAATATGAAAATAAAAGTCAATAACATTGTAAAAGACTAAATTTAAATAATGAGGGAGATGAGACATATAGTAGGTCAAACAAAATTTTCAGTGGAAAATCTTACAATGGACTTGGTTATATAGAGGACAGAATTTTAGATCTTGAGTGAGGTAGAGGAGTTTGACCAGTCAACATAAAAATAAACGTAAAAAGTATATGAACAGAACATGACAGCTCTTAGAATACCATGGAAAAGCAAAATTCATGACTTATGAACATATAACAAAGAATAATTTTACACCAAATGAATAGGAAATGCTTTCAATAAAATCCTAGGGGAAAATCCCCAATTCTAGGGAAAGAGATAGCTATATAAATACAATAGGGTTATAGAAAACTAAGACCAGATAAGAAATTCCTCATGTCATATCATAATTAAAATAATATACAGAACAAAGAAGGGATGTGGAAATATGTAACAAAGAAGAGCCAAGTCACATAAAAAGGCATGCCCATGAGATTAACTGCTGATTTTTCAATAGAATTGTTAAAAGCCATTAGAGCTTAGAAATAAGTATTTTAAACTCCAAAGGACCACATTACCAACCCATCCTAACAAACCCAGAAAAAACTATCTATTAATACTGAACTAGAAAAGTAAATTTTCTATAACAAAGGCAGATTGAGGGAGTCTATGACTGCAAAGCCAGCTCTACAGAGGATATTGAGGTAATATTTCAGACTGAAGAGAAAGATAAACATATGTAAGAGTCTTTAATATGAGCAGAAAATTAGCAAAGCCAAGGGACCAGAAATAACTCCAAAGTACAGAAACAACAGAATAAATATACAGTTTTCAATAATAATTCTGAATACAATCCCCTTATAAAAAGATTCAGACTAGAAATTTGGATTAGACAATAGGAATCCTATTTTCAAAATAAAAGATCTCTGAGATCACTTTGTCACACAGGATAGCCAGCATCTGGGGTTAAAAGAATGGTTACGGACTTCCAAGAAAGTAGTACAAATATAATTGATTCTTGGGTTCAAGTCACATTATTTTGTTTATGAATATCCTTTTTAAAAATAACTCCAGTGTGTAATTTTTTACGACTCAATTGTAGGAGATGAGAGGACGCCATTGTCCGAGAGATAATAAAAAATAAATTTACCCAAAATGTCTCATGGTTTTACTCTACCTCCATGTATAAAAATAGGGGAGGCTGGGATTTCATTGGAGGAATAAGAGTTGAAGATTTATAGTAAGTTGAGGAACCAGGCATATTTCTGCTGGAGAGCATACTTGGAGATTTCAAGTATCCAAATATGCTTAGATAAAGAAGAAAGCAAACAAACATAAAAGGAATGTTTAATTTTAAATGATGTCTTAAACTAAGAATCATCAGGGCTGTTTCATGCTCATTTGATGAGGAGTACAAGAATTTAGGCTTTTTATTTGATAAATTTTGTTTGTTTTCAAGAAGTCCTTTCCCTATCCTCATGTTTCAGAATTCCTATGGATAAACTATAGGAACTACGTTAATAAGCTCAGAGAAACAATTTGAAGTTCTTAGTCATAATCATCCACACAATGGATGCTCTTAGGTAAGATATATTATCTCAAATTTACCAACTTCTCATGATGTGCCTTTCACACGTGTCAAATGGAGTTATATTTCCTGACAGCCTATCCTATATGGCTATATATCTGTAATTTGTGAGTATGAGAAAGGTTTACTAAAGTTCATTTATCTGGCACATTATACAGCAAGAATGTGGCAGAGAACAAATTTGAATACTCTGATTCCATGATTGCTTTAGAACACTATTTTATTTGTTTGTTTGCTTGTTTGTATAGTGCATGTACTTCAAGAGGCCAGGAGTTCACATCAAGTGTCCTTTGCTATTACTCTTCAGTTTGATTTTGTGAAAGAGCCGCTCGATAAACCTGGAACGACCACTATCACATTTTTTTCTGTTGATCCCAAGATGATTTTTATTGACTTTTGAAGCCCATCTACGGTGGGTCAAAGGGTGAGGAAAGGATTTCATGTATTTATCCTGCAGAAAGCACAGGGCCAAATTGCTTCATACATCTCATCTTCTTTGATCCTCAGGAGGACAGATACGCCTGTGATGTACACTTCTTTTCCCTTTCTACTGAGGTTTGAGACTCAGGGACTTTAGTGGCTTCACAATTGGAGAGGGCTGGGCATGAGGAAATGAGAGGGAGGGAGGAAACAAGGAAGGAGGGAAAAAGAAAAGAAGAGAGAGGTTGAAAGTGTGTAAGAGTCAGAGGGTATGAAGGTCACCAAAAAAAAAAAAAAAAAAAAATAAGGCCTTGTAAATCAAGGTGAACTCACAGAGACTGAGGCAGCATCCATAGGTCCAACATGGGTCTGGGAAAGCTCCTTTGTTTAGGTAGTATAGCTTCCAGTTTAGTCTTGTACACAGTTCCTGGGTGTTCAAGTGGAATCTGCATCTACATCTGTTTCTTGTATCTTCTTTTACGTTCTTTTCCTTTTGTTGGTATTGTATAGTCCCAATGTTAATATTGTTCTATCTTCTTTTATTTATATTATTTTATTATTTGCTATCTCTTAGAAGGCTGTTTGGTTTTTACTCAGAGACAGAAATGAGGGAGGGGATCCAGATGGAAGGAGAGGTAGGGGAAGAACCCAGAGGTTTACAGGAAGGGAAAACTCTAATTAGGATATATTATGTGAGGAAAAAAATCTATTATGAATAAAAGGAAAAAAATTGTCTTACTCTAAAAGGAAGAGAGTCCAAGGGAGCCTAGGAAGCTTTAGGCACACTTATCTTGGACAGGAAAGTTTATTTACACTTGTTTGAGTTAAAAGACAAAGTTGTGATTCCACAGCAAATAAATCAGAGAAATGAATTAGGTGCTGTCCTGAGCCTGAGCTTTAAGTACAAGTACCAGTACAAACTTCATTAGCTGCACCTAACTGCTGTATTCCTGAATGAACTCCTCTCACTGCAGATTATATTTAATAAAGAATTTCTACATTTAGATTTATTAAATTTATAAACTATTAGACTTATTAAATTTCAATTAATTAATTAATTAATTAACCCTGATCTAGTCATTGCAAGAAGAGATTGGAGAAATTGCAGTGATGGAGAAGCAGAATACTATGGGGAGAGGCAGAACTGGTGATACCACAGTGGGGATGAGTGAGAGAGAGGGCTGATAATGGACCAACACAGATAAATGGTGTTGAAATTGAAGGTTTGTAGATATAGAAGCAGATGTAACAATAATGTTGGTATCCAGATTGGTGTGAAGGAGGTAAATATTCAGCTTCTAGGGACTGGAATTTTATCTCAATTAAAACAAACTTCAAGATGGGTCAAGTATATAGGGCTAGAAAGACAAATAGCAAAATTAAAGCCACATGTAGCTATATAGGTATGAATTTATGGGGAGATGATTTGCTGCAGCAATGGAAAACACAGATATTAACATTTGTTCAACCTTAGAAATATACCTTAAAATGAAGAATACTTTTGAAAAAATAGTAAAAGGTTTTATCAAGAACAATCACAAGCTGTCCAGGTTATATATAAACAAGAAACAACGGGTGTTGGTCCTACGGAGGTATCAACTACCCTATGTTAAAATGGCTAACATATAAACCTGTACAGGTAGATCAATGTCTATGACAAAAGAAAAATTACAGGTACTAGAACAACTGGCGCATTAGCAGCTAAATGCTCAACACATTGAGGAATCTACCAGCCCATGGAATTTTCCTGTGTTTGGTATAAAAAAGAAATCGGAAAGTGGAGGCTGTATAAGATTTAGAAATTAAGAGCCATAAATAATTCATACAGCCAATGGACTCTTTACAGCCTGGAAACCCATTGACTTCCTTATTACTTAAGTTGTGGCTTTTGATAGTAATTGATTTAAGAGATTTCTTTTTCACAATCCCTTTGCATGAGCATAATAGGGAAAGGTTTGCTTTCTCAGTACCTACTTATAATAATTGTCCAATAAGGAGATATGATTAGAAAGTCTTACCAGAAGAGATGTTGTCCAGTCCTACGTTGTGCCCATATTTTGTATAACAGCTATCAGAAATAATTCATTAATGTTGAGGTCTAGTCTTTTGAATATAACAGTAGCAATTTTTTATTCATTCTCCATTTTACTCATAAGATGAAATTAAGTTCAGGGTCTCAAACTCTGCTTCTCAGAAGTAATATACATTTTCAGTTGACACTGAAAAAATTCTCCTAAAAGATCATATAGCACTATGGTTCAATTATTCTCAGTTATCTCAATGCTCTGAAACTCCCCTGTTCACTACCCATCCACCACCCCTCTTACCAAACTTAATAATACTTGGTATAGTTAGCCAGAAAGCTTGATCTAAGAACAGACTTAGACCACAATTAGGCTCCTGAGTCTTTTTTTTTTTTTATCCTGATGGATCAGTCTTGGGGTATACATTAAATCAGTGTTTTGTGTGGCAATTCCTAAACCCCAACACTATCAAATGCCTTTCATTTGATAACAATAAAAAATAGAGATTTAAATGGTTTTATAAACGTTTCTACAGTTCAAACCTGATTTCTAAATCTCTAAGAGTTGCAATAATTTGGACCTAAGATAAAATATTTGAACAGAGAGATAGTAGCCCATGCTTTTAATTCCAGTGGAGAAAGGAGGATCTCTGTGAGTCAACTGGTTTCTAATTCTTGAGTTACAGTGAACAAGATGGTGGTGCTTAACATCTTTAATCCCAGAACTTGGGAAGCAGAGGAAGAGGCAGGCAAATAAGAATTTCATTGATTTAGTCAGAGGGCAGACTTGGAGGGGGATAATGGCTGGATTATAAGAAAAGATTAAAGAATTAAAAAGAAAGAATTTCAATGTTTTAAATTTAGAAGCCATTTGCAAAAGCCAGGCTGAGATTCATAATGAGTGTACTTTGTGATCAAAAAATAAAT
>JADRCD010166450.1:11394-27404 GCA_019843815.1 Montemys delectorum
TATATATATATATATATATATATATGTATGTATATATGTGTGTGTATGTATGTGTTCATATGTATGTACGTGATATAGGAAATAGGTCTATTTACCCACTAAGGTATCTTTAGTTTCAAAATTTCAAAAGAATAAATTTCAATGAAAAGATCATAGTTTTCCTGTTGCCAGAAGCCATTTTACCCTAAGAAAGGTATAGCCTTACAAAAAATAGAATTACCCAGAGTTAAGGTTGGGTCAGAGTTTTGTTTTTATCTTTCCAGGAAAATAAAAGTATCCAACTATGGAATCAGGAGACTACTGGACAAGCGAAACATCTGAAGAAAAATGACAGATCAAAAGAAAATGTCCGAAGAAAAAGAATATATTGGCCAAATGTTATTGCTATTGCTGCCCTCTACAGACATAAGTGGTATATGGTCTTCATGTGGTCCCAATTCAATTAAAAGTTAAAGCTGGCTTTGAGGTTGGAACATGACTCTGTCCTTCGCTATACTCAAGTGAGCTTGTTAAAGAAATATCCAAAATGTCTCTGTAGTATCAGAAGAGCTACTTGGTATGGGAAAGAAGAAAACAAAAACTAAGGAACTATTCTCTTGCAACTAATCCCATAATAATTCTGTTTTCATTTGACTTTTTAAACCTTTTCTTAAGATATAAATATCTCAAAATGTATAAGATTATTATGTATATATAAAATTTCTACCATTATATAGAGTACTAAGTCTAGAAACAAGCTTCATCTAGCTTCCTGTATGTGTTTTCAGGTTTAAGTCTGAAGCAAGTAGCTAGGAATAAAGTTTGTGTACCTTGGATATACTTAATAGATTGTGGTCTGTAAATACTGAGATCTGCTGAATATGGCATTTGAAGTGTTTAGGTTTCCTACCACTCCTAACAGTAACTTTTTAGGTTTCCAAGAAGATGACACGGCCACACGAAGACAAATCTATCTGGATTGTAGTAATGCGACCTCTTGGCAAAACTCCTCCATGCCTCTTCTGCTTCCAGGTTCTACACAAACAGCGGGCACCTTTGGGTCGGCTGCTACGTTCTACCTAGCCAGGATTGCTGCTAAGCTGAAAAACGTCACCCAAAGATCAGCTTCAGACAATAAACTGCTCATAACATTGAGATTGCTGAATTCATATGAGACTAACATGAATATCCTACAGAACTTTGAACTCAAAAATACTTAATCCTAAGATTGCAAAATACAGCCAAGTTGGACATTGTGGAAAGCATGGCAGAAATAGCTTCATTATTGTAGTACTTTTACTGTGTTAGAGGTAAAATCTTTCCTTTTTATTTAGAAAAAATGGGAGATATAGGAACAACTTAGGAATAACATAGGAAAAAGGGTAGATTATTGAATCTACTCTAATAGATCTATGTACGCTGATGCAAAGGTAAGGTTATATTTGTTAATATTGTTATATAACTTTGTATATTGATACAAAATTAAGGTTATAGTTTGGTTACAACTCACTACGTATCAACTCTTTTTTTTTTTTAAAGTTTTTTCGAGACAGGGTTTCTCTGCGTAGCCCTAGCTGTCCTGGAACTCACTCTGTAGACCAGGCTGGTCTTGAACTCAGAAATCTGCCTGCTTCTGCCTCCCAAGTGCTGAGATTAAAGGTATGCACCACCACTGCCAGGCTAGCAACTCCTTTTAAGGTATTGTACCAATGCAGTTCTTAAAAATGCAGTGTGAATTTTTAGTCCATTTGAAAGCTTCTATTACAATTGTTTAGGATAATTAAGAATGCAAGTTAATTGTCAACTAACTTGTGGGTTTTCTTATGTACTAGTTTAGTTAATCACAGGTGTATTCTAAGTTAACCAGATAGTAAATAACTAGAGACAAGCACCATTTGCCTATTCAAACATACTTAGATATTTAGGTGATCTTTAAAAACATCAGAATATGACATTTAAAGATGCCTTATTAATTTAAGACCCTTTTTTGACAATAACAAATGTCAGTTCCTGAAATCACCCATATTGTACTTCAAAGAAGATAATAAGCATCAAAGGGCCTCTTTATGGAGCTTGCTTCAAATGTGGAAGGTGCCACAGGGTAAGAGACTGCCTTTGCCTCAACTGCTGACTGCATGTTCTCCAAGCTGTGGACAAGCAAGACAAGGAAAGGTGACTGCTAAACTCTGTCAGGACAAGACAGTGAAATCCTTCATGATTCCTGTTTCATAGAGAATTTATCAGATATTTTGCTCCAACACTGCAGAAGAATCTTGGATGACTGTCCAGGTGGCCAGCAGTCTGTCATTTCTATAGTTTTGGAAGCTGCTTACTGTGCACTTCCTTCTTATTCAGTTCTCTAATGGGGTCTAAGACTAGATAGTTTTAGTCTCACAATTAGGCATAAGTTGTTTAGGATTTAAGAATGTGTTTTAAGGTCTAAGCAAATGTTTTTAGGTTGATAAATACAAATTAGGACAGAAATCAGTTTAGGTACAGAGTTTTGGAGTCACCAAGATAGGACAGATGGTAGAATACTTTTTCCAAGATTGCCAAATACAAATGATTGAACATTGTGAATGTAATTCTTACCAGATAATGTATTGATGTTATAGAAAGTTTTTTTTGTCTTAAATGAAAGGGAGGAAGTTGCAGTATATTTGATCACATTGTGAACCCTAAGATTGTGAAATGGAAAACCTGTTTCCTGTTGTACTGTGGCTGAGCCCTAGCACACACCTTTAACCCAAGAACTTCCTCTAAACATTCTAAATACCATCAACTATAGGTCAAGAGGTGGACCAAGCAACCAGTTAACAGGGAGTGAACATAAGAAAATCCAGGAAATAGAAAGGAGAGCCTTTGACAGTGTGGAGGAGAGGGAGCGATTTCCTTTTGGAATGCTGGTTTAGTAGGAGGGGTCAGCTCATTCCTTTTCCCACCTCTCTGAGCTAGCAGGATTCGTCACATCATCTGGCTCCCAAGTCTTCATTTGGCAAATTGAATGTTTCAGACTTTATTTTAAAAATGACAGCTGAACTCTGAGTTGATATCTGAGAACTATGTTGTCACCTGACAACATGTGGCTGTCTGTGTCGCTATCTGAATCTAGTTTCGTGTCCGTGAGTCATGCTTCCTTTGGGGACCATCCTGATGTGAGTGGCCTGTGCTGCCACCTAGGTCCATGATGATGTCCCAGTTTGTCTCAGAAGGCCATGTTTCCGTCCATAGTCTTACTTCCACTGGGTCTATGTTGATGTCTATGGCCTGCGTTGCCACCAAATGCTAGGCAGAAGTCCATGGTTTATTCTGCAGTTGGAAGCATTGTTGATGTTCATAATCCCAGCTATATTGTAGGGCCTTATTCTCATCCATAACCCTAGTACCATTCACTCGGAGCCCGGTTTGTGGTATGCACTGATGCCAGAAACCATGTGTAAGGCCACAATGCATATTTCAGTGCTATAGATGGAGCATATAAGCTATTTTTGTAGTGATATTAATGGCTGTATACACGCAGTTGAGAAAAACATGAACTGTGGTAGTTCCTACCTCCACCCCAACCTCACTTCTTCCACAAATAGCAACAAGCTAGACAGGTAGCCATCAGAGAGAATTCATAAAAGTGTGACAGAATACTGGGGTGGCACCCATCACAGTAGATGATGTCCAGCAGAAATATGAAAGGGGAAGGTCGCATCTTCATTTATTTAGAGGGCAGGTCACCAAGAGTTTGACCCCAGAGAATAGATAGATAAGCATAAATTGTACTCCTTTTATTTTTTGGGGGGGGGATGAAGGAGGTAATGAGGGTGGAGGGGATTGAGGAAGTAACAGGGAAGGAAGGTGTATGTGATGGGAAATCCACAGAAAAATCAATAAAACATTATGTTGGAAAATAATAAATTAAATAGAAAGCAAGCTTTTATAAGCCTGTGCCATGACAATACTATATCAGAGGTTCTTCCTAGATAAATTTTTTGATGTCTGAATTCTCATGCCTTTTCTTTTGCACATAATGCATTTGCTTACAAACAATATATACTCTTATGTCTATATGTTGTCTTAGTTAGGGTTACTACTGTAGTGGTGAAGTATCACCAAAAGCAAGTTGGGGAGGAAAGCACCTATTTATCTTACTCTTTCATAGCACAACACAGTTCATGACCAAAAGAAGTCAGGACAGGAACCCAAACAGGGAAGGATCCTGGACACAGAACTGATGCAGAGGCCATGGAGAGGTGCTGCTTACTGACTTTCTCTCAAAGTTTTACTCATCCTGCTTTTCTATAGAACCCAGAACCACCAGTCTAGATATGGAACCACCACCATAGGCTGGATCCCATAATCACTAACTATGAAAATACTCTACAGCTGGCTCTTACAGAGTCATTTTTTAATTTAGGTTCAGATATCTCTAGCTTGTGTCAAGTTGACATAAAACTAGCCAGACATGAGCTCAGTTTATATAGTCCATTACTATCCAGCACTCTTCATAGGACACTTAGTAAACATTAATCTTTCTTTCCTCTGAATCTCTGAAGCACAGTGTATTTTCTTCTTTAAAGCCCATTATCATATTATTTATTTGTTGGGTTCCCAATTGTAAATTACAGTTTCTCATTAAAAATTACCTGACTTAAGTTGTGCAACTAAAGATATTTACAATTATTTGGTTATTATTTACTAGTAACTTGAAAATGTAACTATTTTGGAAAAATGGTCCACTAGAACAAGTTTCCACTCTATCCATCTCTGAATGCATATATATCTATCTATGTGTATATATATATATATATATATATATATATATATATATATATATATCAGGGTTTCTCTGGAGAAATTGAATGGTTAGAATGGATATAATTAACAGATGAGATATTCGACTGGATAATAGTCAGAGTAATTCATCAATGGTTGAATCACACTGCAAAAGCTAAGAAACTGGCAGGTGCTCAGTACACAAGGCTCTGTGTTGCTGGATTCCAGCTTCCGTAGGGTTCAGAACCCAAAGATGGATGTGTGGAATTGGTGAAAGAAGTCTAGGATGAAGAAGTGCAGTTCACACCCTCCGACACTGAAACAACTCAGGCCAACTTTATTTATACATCTATTTTTTTCACAGCTGAAAAAGTTTTACATTCATATTCTCATATACAGTCTATTTTAAGAACTTCCTGTTTAACAATAAAAGTGCACAATGTACTTTTATCCTTGCCTCTTCTCAATCACCACAACCTCCTGCTAATTCATGAACTGTATCAAGAAAAGGAAACACAGCTTCAGCAAGCAGCTAATATCTAACCTGGCACATTGGTACATAACTATGTGTCCGTGGTTAGCAGCAATTGCTATTACAGTATAGAGAAATGATAGAATACATACCCAGGAGATTCTGATTCAATTATTGGTATCTTGCATCTCCCCATACCCCAGCAGGAGTGCTAATTCCACTAACACCCTGGGCTCTTGGTAAATTTGGAATCTGAGTCAGTTCCTTATCTTTGGCTCACTTCTGAATGTTCCTATTAAGTCTTGGAACCAGCAATCCACGAAGACATTTGAAAGTTTTTGATAATAATCTAGCTGTTTGTTAGAACGGGTCAGTGGGAAAAAAGTTGTCACAACTAAGTTCCCATCAGGAGAGAACATCTGGACATCAGTTGATGCACCCAGACCAGGGCTTCATGTTGACTCAAACATTATTATTAACAAGCACAGAAGAAGTGATCTGTTTTGTTCCCATAATCCTCAGAGACAATCAAGAATGAATCACAGCCCAACCCTTTCTTTTTCTGATTTTGGGGAAATATTTGTCATAGACAAAATGTGCTGCAGGCCGGCCAATCTGGGCCTCCCTCAACCCGAGGGGAAACAGGGTCCCAGTCAGGTCGACAAGGCATAAGCAAAGAATGACAAACAGAGTTGACACAAGGAAGTGCTGAGTCTGAGTGTATTTCTTAAAAATGGCATCAGGCTTTTACAGTCTTTACAAAAGAGAAATGAAAAATCTAGCAGTTCAGTGGTTGAGATATATCTGAGGCCACTTGAAACACACTGGGTCTAAAGCAGCCACCTCTTTTGGACAAGAGCTGCACTCTCCCCCACCCCACCCCCGGGCCCAAGTGCTCTGGGCCCAGAGGGCTGCAGACTGCATGAGGCTCGAACCTCTAGAATGCTCTCTCTTGAATCTGAATGTATAAGTAAGTAAGTCCATGCACAAAGTGAAAACCAGGTTTATATAGTTCACAGAAAACAGGGCGAATGACAAAAGTCACGTGGGCAGGTGAGGGCCACATTAAGATCAGTAAGATCAGGCATCCAGGTGTGAAGCAATGGTGCTCTTCCTGCTGGGGCTATCTTGACAGTCCCAAGCTAATTCTCTGGGTCTACTGGAGGCAAGTACCAGGAAGTCCCAATCTAGCAGCTCCTGAGAATGCTTTTAAGTAAGGGTAGGTAAAGCAATTCTGTCTTCTGTGGGACTGCTCTGAGAATTCTAACTATGTTTACAGTAGCAATAGTGCCTGACCTCTGTTGCTAACTCTGAGGACACCCTGTCTGATAAGGTAGCTTCCTTGTGAGAAATTTCAAGCTAACGACAGCTTGGTAATCAGTTAGGATATGTTGGAATGCTGTGCTGGCCAGGGAACAATGTTTAATCTTAAGTTTTAGCTATTTACGAATCATTTCTTGGGGCACCTTTATGCCTGAATAAGAAGGCATGTTGACGATTGGAAAGACTAATCTGGAACATGTCTGAGTTAGGAGATGCCAACAACTGACTGAATACCCAGGAGGCACAAACTCCCTTTGAAGTCATAACGCCTTTGCTCCATGATCAGGCTTTCAATCCTGATACTGCAGACTTTACTGGAGTAGATGAGTGGGCATGGCAAAAGTGAAAGTAAAAATTGCCAATCACAAAGCCAAAAATATGCAAACACAAGGTAAAATGGAACCAACAATTCCTTTGGGAAAGGCCAGGAGGTGCTACATGAATATCCCAACAGGACACAATCTTCAAGCCTTGCCATAAGGAAAGCCATTGAATCACACTTGTGCATCTTTTCCAGCAGAAGCTTGGCCACTGCAACTGTGCCTCACTATTCCCAAAGAAAGGTCTGGAAGATTCCTGGAGAGCCACTGGTCTTCAGTCCATGTTGGAAACAACAGAGTAGATGAAATCTGCCAGCAAGAGTGAAGACCAAGTGTATCTCTGTTCAAGGCCAGCCTGGTCTACAGAGAAAATTCTAGGATAGCCCTGCTACACAGAGAAACTCTGTCTTAAAAAACAAAAAACAAACAGCAACAACAAAAAGAATGAAGACCATGCAATCGAAAGGCAAAAAGCTTACTTCTCCTGTTGCCTTTTATGTGGACTACTCCAGTAGGTGATACCCAACCTTAGGGTGGGTCTTGCTACATCAATTAAGACAATCAAGACTTTCCCTTACAACTATGCCTTAGGCAAATATAATGTAGACAAACTTTTCACTGGGGCTTTCTTCCGAGGTGATTCTAGACTATGACAAGTTAATGGTAACCATCACAACATACTTGCATCCTATGAGGTTGTCTTACTGAGGCAGAAAGATGTCCACAAATAGAGTTAGTAGCTTAATGGTTAATTACTAGAAAAACAATAGGCAGATTTTTGGAGATAGTTTCATTGGGTAAGAGAACATGGGATTAAACAGAAATATGGGTTGTATGTCCTCTAAATTCCCCTCTGAGGATGAAAATAGATATGAACAATACAGATTCAACCTTTAAAATGTTCTGGTAGTCAGACTGTACTTTGGTGTACTAGTCAGAGTTCTCTACAGTCACAGAACTTATGGGCAGTCTCTATATAGTACAGGAATGTGTTGATGACTTACAGTCTATAGTCCAATTCCCAACAATGGTCAGCAGCAGCTGTGAATGGAAGTGCAAGGGTCTAGTAGTTGCTCAGTCCCACAAGTCAAGCAGGCAAAGAATAGAGAGAGAGAGAGAGTAAATCTTTCTTCTTCCAATGTTCTTATATAGGTCTCCAGAAGAAGGTGTGGCCCAGATTAAAGGTGTGTGCCACCACAACTTTAATCCCAGATGACCTTGAACTCAGAGATCTCTCTGTCTTAATCTTGTGGGATTCATAGGCACTCTGCTACAAGATGTCCAAGCCAAGATCCAGGTCAGAAACTTGTATCTCCAGATAAGGATCGCAGGTGAGCCTTCCAATTCTGGATGGTAGTTCATTCCAGATATAGTCAAGTTGACAACCAGGAATAGCCATTACATTTGGCCTTTTTAATGCTTGAATTTTCCATTTTTATACATCAGCTTCATGTATAATCTTAGGTGAAAGTTGAGGAACCAAAGGACAGGATTTTTTAAACTAAGGTGACAATAAGTTTTATAAGAATTTGTAGTCTTTTCTCAAAGTCATAACTTCTGACAGAAAGATTGAAATTTGAAGACATGGTTTTTAAAGAAGTCACAAGTGACCAAATACTGATAACTTTGTAGCATAGAAAAAAAAAGTCACAGGACTAAATATTACTTCAAATTTTTCTCCTAATGGAGATTTTAGAATTCTCACCCCAAATATCTACTAGGTACATAATTGTTGCAGTATTTCCATAATTTGGTTATATGCTTTCAATCACATTTTTCTTCTTTTGGTATAATTCCATATAGTTAATACTATGATCAGCAAACTTCTTCTGGAACAAAGTAGAAAACTTTAGATAGAGTGAACTGTTACTAGAAGGTGACAAAAGTACCTTATAGTTAATTTTCAATCCTTTCAGGATACCAGCTGAGAAGCATCCTTGTGTAATCACTGTACATATTTGTACAAATTTCTCACTGCTGAATATACTTTCTCTCTATCCTGGGTAACATTTATTATTCTTGGATACAAATTCATCTGATTTATATTTTCTTTTGTAATTCTATTCTGCTATAGTTATACCTGTTAATAGAAGTGGCCTCAGCATTGAGCTGTACTGCATCCTGAAGCTGAATTCCCTTCTTTTATTCAAGAGCATCAGAAATGGGTAGTGGGCTATTTTACTATATTTTAAAGGTCAGCTTTTGTATTATCATTAATATACTTGAGTAAAAAACTAAATTAAAAGGAATAGCATCAAAACCAGAAATTGTCACATGGCAAAGAAGGCCAGGTGAAAAGCCAGACCAAAAAAAAAAAAACTGTAATGAGTGGGTACAGGGGCTGAATGATGTGGAAGAAGATGGAAGAGAGTCATTGATGACCTGGACTAGTAGTGGACAGAAACCCAGCTCAGTCACAAACACTTTGTTCAGTGTCATGTCAGCTATTTTGGTGGTATGTTGGGGTTAATGGGTAAATGTGAATGACAGATCCCATAGTATATGTGGTTAGGATTCTTGTACCTGTGTCATAAATATAGACTAAGTTTGTTTTCTGATTTGTCATGAATGCTTGATTTTGTATAACAGAAATGGAAAGGAAGGCATGTCTTACTTAAGTCCTGCTAGAAAAATGAGTAGAACTCTGTGGCGAGAGATCTGGGAGTTGGCTACTGGGGATGTACCAAACCTAACTAGTTAGTTTATTTCTTGTCCTTGTACTATGTCTAGACTTTGAAACACTCAAGGATGCATGGATTAAAAATAATTAGTAAACCAAGGAAAATGTCCAGCACACATTTTGAAGAAGTAAGTACTGAGAGCTTCCTTTCATGGATGGCTTCAGCTGTTAACTTGACACAAAACTAGAGTCACACAGGAAGAAGAAATCTCAACTGAAGAATTGCTCCATCCGACTGGTCTGTAGCAATGTCTGTGAGACATTTTCTTAATTGCAGATTAATTGATAGGAGAGCACAACCCACAGTAGGCAGTATCATTCCTAGGTAGGTGGACCTGGCTGTTTATGAAAGGTAGCTGAGCAAGCTAGAGAAAATAAAAAGTAAGCAAACTTTCTGCTTTAGTCTTTCACTCTATGTTCCTGCTTGGAGCTCCTGCCTTGGCTCCCTTTGGTGATGGATTGTAACCCCTAAGGTGAAATACCCTTTCCTCCCCATTTGATTTTGGTTATGGTGTTTATCACTGTATCACAACACCAAACTGGGCCTGACACTTCAAAAGCAAATCAAAACAAAACAGATCAACAAATCGAAAATTCCTATCTTAAATACATCTATAATTAAGTTGTCAAAAAGTAAATGAAAAGCAAATGTATCTTGCAATCCAATAGAAAAGCAAAACATTGTGGGTTGGGGAGCAATGATACAATGAGTGTAATTCTTCAACTAAGGCACAGAAGCTGAGGCACAGTGGCGACATTTGCAAAGGGCACCACACGGAACTATAGAGCTTCACCAAAGAAAGCCATGCCATGCCTCCTGGGCTGCAGCAGAGATGGAAGCTTATAAAGGTTGCTCAGTTGTCCTTTGCTAGGCTGTGCCAGTCTGTTCTCCTTGGGAACAGTGCCAATTAAAATAGACAAACTAATTTTAACCAAAATGATAAAAGACTGGTGGGTGCTGACTTGCTTCAATTGTTTGTATAATTTCTTCCAACACACACTTTTATCTGAATATTCATTTGTCTTTGTTTAGATGAATTTTCAGTTCTGTTCCCCTCCCTATTTTCTTATAAAGAAATTTGTTTGCATTCTTGTTAGCTTCCTTCAGTTCCCTAGTGTTCTGAGGTCTGCTGCTTTTAAAGTAATTTGACTTCTCCCAGCATCCTTGGGGCCCTTTATTTCTTTGCTCCTTCTGCTTCAGTTATTCTTTTTATACTCCCTTTCATGTTATTTTCTCTTGCCACTTAGATTTTTAGCCTGAACCAATAATGGAAACAGTTTCATTTTTACAGTGTCTTTTCTTACCTCAGGAGAAAAGAAAAATATCTCCCTCTATGAATATGAATAGGATCTGCAAAGAAAAATGCATATATCAAATGATTCAGGAGAGCTAAGTCTGTGGTCAGGAGACAGAGGAAACGGTGTATGGTCCTGAAACGTTTAGTTGATGATACTGAATGAAGGGCAGGGACAGCTAATTCTTAGGTTATTGCTAAATTTCTTTTTTTAATGGTAGTAACAGTCTTGTCATTAAAAGAGACATTATTTTGTTTCATATTGTGTACTTTTTTGCCATATACTCTATTGTTTTAAAAAATGTTCTTTAAAAAAAATATGTTTAGAATGGTTGTGCTAAAAACATATAACAAGATATAACAAGAATTTTGTTTAATCAGTCTATTTTTTTCATCATCAGTAAAGCACACTCCATTTTCCATCATATTAAGCCTCTCTTTTGATTTAGCAGATTTCATGAGATTGGTTACAGTGAATTTCAAAACACATGAAAAGAATCATAGGTAATAAAATCTAAACATTACATGACTGGCATGTAACTGTGCCACATTTCTAGATTCACTATACATAAACATTGGGAAGCAATCATAGACATCAGCATTTTGACTTGGATATTCACTGGTTATTTTTGAGTGTGTTTACTTTCATCTGCACCAATAGCAAATGCCACATGACATTTTGTCCACCGTAAGTAATGAAAAATTAAAGAAAATTTATTGTATTTGAACAAATTGTTTAGGGAACTGGGAATCTTTTGTACAGAAAGTATGGCTTTTTTTTTCCTATACAAATTGGCAAATTGCCCTCAAGAGCTAGGTTTTCCATGTTTTAGAATGCTTGCTAATTTCTGTTAATATTATGATCCTTCTGGCAGGATTTCACATTCTCATTTGTAGAAACAAAAGATCATAGCTGAATGATAGAAGAAGGTTATGGTTGGGATATCTCCTTCCCTGGGGAGACATAAACAATGCTAACCCCTTCCTTATGAGGTCCCAATGACAAACCAAAGTAAGGTTTCACTGAAGTTCAACATGCTGGATGAATCCGTGCTTTTATTGAGCTTATGTGCAGAGCATAGGTGAGCAATTACTCACAAGAGTGCAGGTAAGCATAAAGCTGCTCTAGTGGGAAATCTTCACCCCCATAGTCACATAGATAGAATCATCCTTCAATTAGCCTACACAGATTACATTCTCTAGCACTTTTCATGACCTTCCCACTTCCTTATTCTGTGAATGTCAACAGTCAATGAACCTGATAGATGAATTGTGGTAGGATCTTGCGAGCAGGAACTGGTTACCTGAAGAGAAACCACATTCTACAACAGATCACTCATAGTACACAGGTATATATTTGGGAATAACTATTATAGTTTCAGAGATAAAAGTTACATTTTAAGGGTAGCCATGCATGAGGTTGTTTGGCATTAAGTAAGGAAAATGGGATGTAAATAAAGATAATGAAGAGAATTGCTTGAGTAGATCTTACAGTGCTTGTGGAGCCTGGTCTAGTTTATGACAGAGAATTGGAAGTAGGCATTCATGATAAATATTAGAATCAATATAACTACTTAAAATCCTTATTAATATCCATAGACTGTTTATTAGTTACTTTGGGATTTCTGTGAGTAAAATACTTGATAGAAACAGTGTAAAGTGGCAAAGATTAATCCTGGCTCACGGTTTAAAGGGAGTTCAGTTCACTGTATAGAAGAGAGCATGGTGGTGGGAACACATCTGTTGTGGAGGCATGTATCTGAGGAGAACTGTTAGTAAGGTGCTGGTAGAGAACAGAGTATACAAAATTCAAGGAAAGGGTATACACACATAACACATAAACCACAAAGAAAAATAAGTAAATATTTTACAAAGAATTCTGACTGATAGTACTGCAACTTCTGACTAGAACTCATCTATTCAAATTATTCCAAATATTTTTAAAATTTTTTCTTAATTTTTATGACATATATTTCTTTTTTATTTATTTTTTATTAGATATTTTCTTTATTTACATGTAAATTTCTCCTTTCCCAGGTTCCCCTCCAAAAAACAAACAAACAAACAAAAACAACAAGAACAAACCCCTTTTGCCTCCCCCCTCCCCATGCCTGCCACCCCACCCTCTCCCACTTATTGGCCCTGGTATTCCCCTACACTGGGGCACAAAACCTTCACAAGGCCGAGGTCCTTTACTCCTATAGATGATTGAATTTTCAATCCTCTACTATACACATGCTGCCAGAACATTCCAGTCCCACCCTGTATAGTCCTTGATTGGTGGTTGGGTCCCTGGGAGCTCTGAGGGTACTAGTTAGTAATTGTTGTTCATCCTAAGGGGCTTCAAACCCTTCAGTTCCATAGAACCTTTCTCTAACTCCTTCACTGGGGACTGTATACTCAGTTCAATGAATGGCTATGAGCCTCTACATCTGTATTAGTCAGGTATTGTCAGAGCCTCTCAGGAGATAGCTATATGCTTGTCCTTTCTTCAGTCTCTGCTCCATAGTTAATCTCTGCCACTCCTTCTGTGGGTATTTGATTCCCATTTTTAAGAAGGAATGAAATGTCCACCTTTTGGTCTTCCTTCTTCTTAGGTTTCTTGTGGTTTGTGTGTTGTTCTTCCTGTATTCCAAACTTCTGTGCTAATTACCACTTATCAGAGAATGCATACCATGTGTGTTCTTTTCTGATTGGGTTACCTCACTCAGGATGATACTCTCCAGATCCATCCATTTCCCTAAGAATTTCATAAATTTATTGTTTTTAATACCTGAGTAGTAATCCATTGTGTAGATGTACCACACTTTCTGTATCCATTCCTCTGTTGAGGGACATCTGGATTGTTTCCAGTTTCTGACTATTATAAATAATGCTGCTATGAACATGGTGGAGCATGTGTCCTCATTACATGATGGAGCATCTTCTGGGTATATGCCCAGGAGTGGTATGGCTGGGTCCTCTGGTAGAACTATGTCCAATTTCCAGAGGAACCGCCACACTGATTTCCAGAGTAGTTGTACCAGTTTGCAATCCCACCAGCAGTGAAGTAGTGTTCCTCTTTCTCCACAACCTCTCCTGCATCTGCTGTCACCTGAGTCTTTTATCCTAGCCAATCTGACTGGTGTGAGGTGGAATCTCAGAGTTGTTTTGATTTGCAACTAAGGATGTTGAACATTTCTTTAGGTGTTTCTCAGACATTTGGAGTTCATCAGTAGAGAATTCTTTGTTTAGCTCTATGCCGCATTTTTTAATAGGGTTATTTGGTTCTGTTGAGACTGACTTCTTGAGTTCTTTGTATACACTGGATATTAGCCCTCTATCAGATATAGGGTTGGTAAAGATCTTTTCCCAATTAGTTTGATGTTGGCTACTGGTTTACTGTATATTGCTTTTACTATGTTCAAGTATGGGCCTTGAATTCCTGATCTTTCCAAGACTTTTATCATGAAGGGATGTTGGATTTTGTCAAATGCTTTCTCAGCATCTAGTGAGATGATCATATGGTTTTTTTCTTTGGGTTTGGTTATGTAATGAATTACGTTGATGGATTTCCATATATTGAACCATCCCTGCTTCCCTGGGATGAAGCCTACTTGATCATGGTGAATGATTGTTTTGATGTGTTCTTTGATTCGGTTTGCAAGAATTTTATTGAGCATTTTTGCATCTATATTCATAAGGGAAATTGGTCTGAAATTTTCTTTCTTTGTTAGGTGTTTGTGTGGTTTAGGTTCATAGAACGAATTGGGTAGAGTACCTTCACGTAGAGAGCCATCCTAACCGCGCCCTAAAGATGGCGATGGTTGGCTGAGAGCTCTGAGATAAACAACACCTGATTTGGTTTGTAGGTTGTGCTTCTGAGTGGCATGATCTTCCCTGGCCTATGGGGAGATGACATGTGGCATGAGTTCATGGGCTCCTACTAGGATATAAGCTGTGCCGGAGTAGGGATCTTGGGCTCACCTCCATACAATGCTGCCTGTAAAGTATCCTGAGTAAACAGCTAAGAGAAGGAACCAGTTGTGTCGTGTCTTCATTCCCTGTTGGTCAGGGTTGGCGCACTACACCTTCAGTTTCTATTTTGTTGAATAATTTGAGGAGTATTGGTATTAGGTCTTCTTTGAAGGTTTGATAAAACTCTGCACTAAAACCATCTTGTCCTGGGCTTTTTTTGGTTGGGAGACTATTAATGACTGTTTCTATTTCATTAGCAGATATGGGACTGTTTAGATCATTGATCTGGACTTGATTTAACTTTGGTACCTGGTATCTGTCTAGAAAATTATCCATTTCATCCAGGTTTTCCAATTTTGTTGAGTATATATATCATATATTTCAATTGTGTTATTTTTTTCCCCCAAGTAATCTCAGATCTTCCCCACCTCCTTACTCCCTAACTTTATATTCTCTCTCTTTAAAAAACAACACAAAACACAAAATACAAATAAAAACAGACAAAAATGCCAAAATTAAATAAAGTTAAACAAAAACTCACAAGTTGTCTTCATCCCAGAGATGGCCCATTATCATAAATTGAGAAATGTAATCTGCCATATAAACTGAAAGACAAATGCCACACAATCATCTCATTATATGCAGAAAAGGCCTTTGTTAAAATCTACATTGTAGGAAAGATGAAGGTCCTTGTGCCACATATCTTCGGAGAAGCCAGGAATGGTAAGCACCCAGAATTGGCCTTTCAAAAGGAAGGAAATATATTTCTTTTTCCACAAGGCTGGAATTGGAGTAGATTAATAGCCTGGTGATCTGTATTGTGTATTGGACCAGGTCATAGCCAGCTTCTAAAAGTAGGACCAGAGGTGAGTAGTAACCTTTTTATTATCTGTATAGCCAGGGGGTCTCCACATGCTCCTATAACCAGGATCAGAGAGACCTAATAATCTAAATAACCCTTACATAATATATAACCAGAGGCTCCCTCAAGCTCCTACCACCAGAGTCAGAAGTGGCTAATATCCCAAATGACCTCTACTCTACTATATGATAGAGACCGGGACAGATCCTTTCTTTGGCTCTTAAGCTAGCGGAGGTAGTCTATCTCTACAACCCATCTTATTGGAAGAAATGACATGTACTTGAGTTTAATTTTGATTTAATTATGCTTCTTTATGCACCAGGGATTGTATCACACCAGGACACTTTTTTTTTTTTTT
>JADRCD010166451.1:0-12133 GCA_019843815.1 Montemys delectorum
AATGCATACCATGTGTGTTCTTTTGTGATTGGGTTACCTCACTCAGGATGATACTCTCCAGATCCATCCATTTCCCTAAGAATTTTATAAATTCATTGTTTTTAATAGCTGAGTAGTACTCCATTTTGTAGATGTACCACAGTTTCTGTATCCATTCCTCTGTTGAGGGACATCTGGGTTGTTTCCAGTTTCTAGCTATTATAAGTAAGGCTACTATGAACATGGTGGAGCATGTATCCTTATTACATGTTGGAGCATCTTCTGGGCATATGCCCAGGAGTGATATAGCTGGGTCCTCTGGTAGAACTATGTCCAATTTCCAGAGGAACCACCACACTGATTTCCAGAGTGATTGTACCAGTTTGCAATCCCACCAGCAGTGAAGTAGTGTTCCTATTTCTCCACAATCTCTCCAGCATCTGCTGTCACCTGAGTCTTTTATCCTAGCCAATCTGACTGGTGTGAGGTGGAATCTCAGAGATGTTTTGATCCGTATTTCCCTGATTGTTGGCTCAATAAGTGGTGGGAGGGGGGCCTAGTGTTGCGGCCCAGGCCAGGCCTACTGTGGCTCTTTCTCTCCCTGGTGGCAGGGGGCCTGTTGCTGAGGCCCTAGTCTCTCTCCCTCCTAGTGTGGCTGGGGGCCTGGTGTTGAGGCCCAGGTCTCTCTCTCTCCTCCCAGGGCTGGCCTGTTTGCTGCATGGTGCCTTAATTAAAAGGGAGGCAATGTATGAATGAGTTATTTTTATTGTAGGAAGGGGAAATAGACTAGTTGAGTGGAGAGAAGGAAAGGAGAGGAAGGAGAGAGAGAGAGAGAACAAAGAGCAAAGAAGAGAGAGAGAGCAAAGAGAGAGGAAAGGAAGCAAGCAAGAAAGAGGGGAAGCAAGAGCAAGAGGGGAAGAAGGGAACAAGAGAGTGAGGAGGGAACAAGAGAGAGGGGGGAGGCAAGAGAGAGAGAGAGGATGGAACAAGAGAGAGAGAAGGGAACAAGAGAGAGAGGAGGGAGTAAGAGAGTGAAAGGGGAAGCAAGAGAGAGAGGAGGGGGCAAAACCACCCCTTTTATTGTATGGGGTGTGGCATGCCTGGCTAGTGGTCAGATGACTGTGTGTAAGGTCCAGCTAGAATGCTGGGAGTTGGAGGCAGTGTCTGCCTGATAGAGCACACATCTCCTGCAGGGGCAGCTGTGAGGGGTCTGGGCTGAAATCTGAGCCATGGTCTCAGGAGCAATTCACTGAACACTTCTGTCCCTTCGAGCAAATGCTCAGTAGGTCTCCGTGGTTCAAAGTGGCTCTGCTCTACTGGACTCTGGCTGTGAGAACTGCCCCACACCTGATGACTAAGGATGTTGAACATTTCTTTAGTGTTTCTCAGCCTTTTGGTGTTCATCAGTAGAGAATTCTTTGTTTAGCTCTATACCCCATTTTTTAATAGGGTTATTTGGTTCTCTGGAGACTAACTTCTTGATTTCTTTGTATACATTGGATATTAGCCCTCTATCAGATATAGGGTTGGTAAAGATCTTTTCCCAATTTGTTGGTTGCCGTTTTGTCCTATTGACAGTGTCTTTTGCCTTATAGAAGCTTTGCAACTTTATGAGGTCCCATTTGTCAATTCTTGATCTTAGAGCAGAAGCTATTGGCATTCTCTTCAGGAAATTTTCCCCTGTGCCTATTTGCTCGAGGTGCTTCCCCACTTTATTTTCTATTAGTTTCAATATATCTGATTGATGTGGAGGTCCCTGATCCACTTGGACTTGAGCTTTGTACAAGGAGAAAGGAATGGGTCGATTTGCATTTTTCTACATGTTGAGCGCCAGTTGAGCCAGCACCATCTGTTGAAAATGCTGTCTTTTTTCCACTGTATGGTTTTAGCTCCTTTGTCAAAGATCAAGTGATCATAGGTGCATGGGTTCATTTCTGGGTCTTCAATTTTGTTCCATTGATCTACCTGCCTGTCACTGTACCAATACCATGCAGTTTTTATCACAATTGCTCTGTAGTACAGCTTAAAGTCTGGGATTGTGATTCCACCAGAGGCTCCTTTATTGTTGAGAATAGTTTTGGCTATCCTGGATCTTTTGTTATTCCAGATGAATTTGTAAATTGCTCTTTCTAAGTCTGTGAAGAATTGAGTTGGGATTTTGATAGGGATTGCGTTGAATCTGTAGATTGCCTTCGATAAGATGGCCATTTTTACTATATTAATCCTGTCAATCCATGAGCATGGGAGATCTTTCTATCTTCTGAGATCTTCTTCAATTTCCTTCTTCAGAGACTTGAAGTTCTTGTCAAACAGATCTTTTCCTTGCTTAGTTAGAGTTACACCGAAGTATTTTATATTATTTGTAACTATTGTGAAGGGTGTTGTTTCCCTAATTTCTTTCTCTGCCGATACAGGACACTTTTTAATACTCCATCACCCTTATATGTGTACATACACAGACTATCAAAATACACACACACACCATATCTAAACAACAACAAAACTAATATATACAACTTAAAGAACCCTGTTATCACATTTTATAAAATAAAGTGTTTAGACACATTAGAAGGATCATATAGGAATGATAATTGGTTTTCCTTCATATACTTCATGTATGAATGGTAATTCATTTTTCTTTGTATACATCACATGAGAAAAATATTTTTAAAATATGAGTAAGTACACTTTCCTAGATCTTGAGTGTATTGCATTAGTGTTTTCAAGAAGATTAAGAACTAGAGGAATATATTTGAGAAGTCTGTATAAGTGGTGGTAGTATAAGAGTATAGTTTCAGAGATCTGAAGTAATAACATGGGGGAGATTTTAGAAACCTATATAAAACATAAAATATAAGTATAGACAAAACTAAGAGGAAAATTAAACAAAATAGGAAAAAATGAGACTGATATTTAAAAAGGAAGTGCTCAGTGGAGATAAATAATTCTTTGTGGTCCATAAAGTTTTGTTACAATGACAAAGCACAATTTCTTTGTACAAAGAAAATGTATGATCTTACACAGAATATTTTGGTGAACACAAGTGTATACTAAAGTTACTTTACAAAATTCGATGGAGAAATAAAGCCTGGTGACAATTTACCAACCTTCTTTTCATCTTAGATATAGGTAATTAAAGCAAGAGGTCAAACGAGCTTTCCCCTTTCCATTTAACCGAATTTTCTATTTACCTTAATTTACCCTAAAATATTTTTACATATTTTAATACAGGTAGTATTGTTACACACATAAATGTTGATATATTAAAATGAGTGTCATAAAACACACGATTTAAGGAGGAGGAAGGAGATAAATATAATGATATTTATGACAAAGAAAACAAAATTATATGTATCATATCATCAAATGAATGCATAATGCTAGGAAGTTCCTTCCACTGCCTTTGGGTGGTGCTAGGCATTTAAGGTAAAATTATAATGCAGGATATTTATTTCAAGAAATAAATGGATGCTGTAAAAGATTTCAAGGCAATACACAATGTCTTCTTAGTTTGGTGAATTTTAACCAACAGTCTTTTATTCTAAACTAATATTCTCTGTCGGTGCAGCTGCCTAGTGGGGAGAAATTGCCTTGGTATGGTTGTTTGGTTTTGTATTTCTTAGTGGATACTATGTGTAAAAGAGATAAAGGTGCTTAAAAATTATCCCCACAGGAATAAGTGTATGGACTATCAAAAAAATTGGCGAGTAAGAAAAGAAACATTCAAAGAGGGTGAAGGGGAAAATAATTAAATGTGATTGAAATACTATGCTAGAGCTCCAAGTTCTGTAAAACTTTTGTTTCTTTTAGCTTTTGGCATTCAATTAATTTTTTTTTTCATTTTTGAACTAAACATTTTTTCTGGGAATAATTATTGATATATATATATATATATCTCGAGAGAGAGAGAAAGTTGTATTTAAAAGAGGCAATACTATCTTAATTTTAATGCCTGAATTCAATGTTGAACATCAAAGGATTGTTTAGATAATGAAAATATTTAAAGGAAGGGACTACAAAATGAATGAAAAGAAAGATATTAGAATTTTACATAGTGTATATTATATACATTATGTTATAGGGTATAAATAAGGGTAAAACATGACATTCATGGGATATATGGTAAAGCACGGCAGATTGTATAATTCTTTATTCAGTGTCTATAAAAGGTTAAGAAGTTGATGTTCCTAGGACTCATCAATGTTGATTATAAAGTCATAGACACAAAAACATTGAAATATTTCATATTTTGAAGCTATGATATGCTGATATTGTCATTTATATGTATTTTTGTTAGGTTGATGTAGCTACTGAAATTAATCTTACTATTCCTTCTGAGAGTAAATAATGATAAGTAATTTTAATAAGTATGTTAATTGGCTCATTTGCAAATTAACAGTTTTGAGATATATTTACTGCCACTGAAATGGTACATTCATTTGCATAAATCAACAGACTACAGAAGGTAAACAAACCCAAACCTAGGGCTAAGGTTATAGCTTAGTTTGTAGAGTGCTCACCAATTATGCACAAACCTTGGTTCCATCTGCACTACATGAAACTCATTATGCTGATACACATCATAATCACAGCACTGGGTTGTTGGTAAAAATAGGAATTTAGGAAATTAAGTGGGTCTGAGGGAACATAGCAGGATTGGAGATGATATTAGGTTCAGAATATACCATCTCAGAAAACTCACAAAATGGATCTAATTTCCTTTCTGACATATACACATGGCAGATAGACATACATGAGTGTAAATTAGATATTCAAATAAAACAAATTGTGAGAAAATAAAAGTAATTTAAATAATCATTTATTAGAAATCGAATGAAGTAAAAGTATTGGAATTCAGTGTCACAAAAATTTGTTCATAAAATATTAGATCTGAGTATATAATTGCTAAATTGTAATTTTTTGCAGTTATAATTTTCACTCTTATACAATAGCTTACCACTTAAAATGCATCGATGGTGATTAAAATTTTAATTTGATATTAAATTAAATTGTCAATGTTTCATAAAATTAGTTTTTACTTAATAGCAAAATTATCAAGCTTTGATTAAAGATATTATGAGAGTATAACTGCTAAATTGTTATAGGAATAAAATTTTCATGATGGTAAATAGTTTTTATTCTTTAGGAATCTCTTAAATATTATCAAACAAATAATGAAAACGGTGATGGAAACTACAAAATCATGAACTATTCCTGTATTTTTCTCTTTGCCTGAAGAAATTGGGTGATGCAAGTGATTTTCCTGTATTTGTTGTCTTCCCATGTTTGTATGTTTTGTCATCCTTAAATTTGATACAATGGCTACTTACCTCATCGAGTTTTTATAAGGCTAATGCTAAAGTACCAACTATTTATATTGCTTATAATACTGTAGTTCTCAGAAGTATTTCCTGAGGATAGTTTTCCACTTTAAATATCATAAAGCATATAAGACAATGTCCTCAGTTGTTATTGTATAACTTGAGTTTTGTTAATATGCATTGTGACTATGCCTGTAGACGGTAGGCAAGCTTCTGAGTTCAGGTTTTACATGAGAAGATCCTCTTCTCTACCATGGCACTAGATTAGTCTAATTTTCAGAATATATTTTCACTTACATTATGCCCTGTTGGGAAAATTAGATCTGTTGTGGTAAATATTTAACATTAATTGGGAATTTCTACCCCAGCTTTGATCATTAAGCTCTCAGATAGACACAAAATTTTTACCTTTATATTAAGCCTTAGACAGCATTAGAGCTGGGGAGATGTATTCCTTCTATAATACTATGTCTATTTCCCTTCCCAGAAATGAAAGATAAACTTCTCATTTATACTAGGACACTTTTAGTCCTAATGGCCAGCCCTCATTGCCAGTTCTCATGATTCCCTACCCCATGGCATCGCTACTCTCTCCAGCTTCTCTCTGTTTTTGTAGTACTCTCTCAATTCTCAAGCCTGGGACCTCTCTCTACCTCTCTTCTGCCCAGCTATAGGCTGTAGGTATCTTCATTCAAACAATAATTTTAAATTAAGGAGCAAGGTACAAAGAGTCACTTGGTGTACATATAGGAGAATTCTCTCAGTCTTGAAGCATCCAGATCTTGAGGGCCAGTATTTAGCATTACAATACATAGCAAGAGAACAAACCTCAACAGAGATCTTTATATTAAGTTTGGGGAATTATAAGAACATGAACTAAATTTAAGAAAAAAAGTTTGAAAAAGAATATCACAAAATGTACAAGTTTATAAATCTCAATGTGTGACATTTAAATTAGGAACAGATGCCACATTTACTCTACAAAGTTTGAAATGTTATGTGGTATTATTGAAGCCCATCGGGAGATGTTTCAAATTAACCTCTCATTTATAAAATGTGCTGATAAAGATGTATAAGAAAATACATAAAATGACTGAACTATTAAAAAAATCAATACTTTCAGTCTTACTTTCATACCTTCATAGCTGTTATTTATAAATATGTGAATAAAATGACAGTTGTAAGCTGGGTATTTTAAGAATCTATATTCAGAGTTAAATGAGTATTTGAATAAATTTGAAGATCTCAATGCAATTTAAAATCTAAATGCTTATAACGTTTTAAGGAGATGATGAATTTTAAGTTATGATTTTTGTAACCCAGTGTTACCTAAGGGCATGGTGAACTTTGAGCATATCTCCTCCACCTGCCACCATACTTCCCTTCCCTTCCTAATTCCATCCAAAGCCATTAGTCATATTGATTTCTGGGATATTTTCATTTCTGCCTTCATGCCATCTGTAAATTTGTTATTTTGCATCTCTATAAATTTATGGACTCTCAAATGAGAGAAAACCAAATATTTTCAATTCTGACAGTAAACTAAGTTACTATGACTAAATTTTCACCCCATATTTCAAAAAAGCATAACTTCATCCTTCTTAGTGTTGAAAAATGCATAGTTCATATAAACTGCATTTTACTTATGCTTTGCTTTGTTAATAGATAACTGTATAAATTACATATATTTGTTGTTACAAATAGTGCTTCGATTATCATTAACATGCAAGTATTGCTGAGATATATCAACTTGGAATGCTTTGGATAAATACACATAAGCATTGTGCCTGAGTCCTATGAATTCATAAAGAAAGAAAAAAGACCCCAAATAATCGAAGTGAGAAGAACAACTGTTTTAGAAAGAAAAACAAGTATATAAACCAATGAAATATAATAGAGAAATGAGAAATAAGCAATCGCATCTAAAACCACATTTTCAAAAGATATAAAACTTATACACTACAGACAAAGCCATATCGTCAACAAGTAACTGAGAAAAACAATATTCACTGGTAGAAGAATTAGTTTCCCATTTCTCATGCTGTATACAAATTAATTGCAAATTGATTAAACACTTCAATTTAAGATACAGAACTCTAACACTGATACAGAAAAATATCAGTAAAACACCTGAAGATAACATCACAGGAATTCACTTTCTGATGAGGGGCCTAGTCATTCAGAGTATAGCTAACTATTGACAAATAAGGCAACATGATATCAAAAATACCACCGTATCAGAGGAAACAATTGAGTAAAAAGACAACTTGAAGAATGGAGGATCTTTGCCTACTATACATTTTACAGAGGACTGGTATCAACAAACAGGTAAATAAGATTATTATATGATATTAATTTATAATCATTGACTGGCTTCTACAGTTGCCCTTTGTTGCATCCCAGAGATTGAAAGTAATACCCAATTACTGAAAATACACAAACTTCAGACACAAGTCTCAGAAGATTTGAACTGGATTCAAAGCCTCCTTGCTGAAGCATTGTTTTGTATAAGAAGCTTCTATGCTAGCTGCCAAGAGAGGGAAAAATGTCAATAGTACTGGACAGCTATTATGTTGAAAAACCACAACAATGACCAGCAGAGGAAGATATTCCTAAATGTGTAATCGTGGCACTCATATCTTGAAGATGAATAACAGTGATCTAATCAGATGTGATGTCTGCTCAATAGGAGGGAAATCATACCTGATTACAGAAACCTAGATAAATAATTGAGATTAGTAAGTCTATGAATTTTAGAGGAGAAACTGCTACCACCACTTTGTTAGACCAGCATAATTCTTAATTTCATTCTAAAACATGTCATTGTGCACAAAGATAAGTGTATCTCTCACATCTTATAAGTCTTTCCTTTGTAGAAGAGATGAAATAAAAAAGACAACAAATACAAGCAAAGCCAGTGAACTGATAAGCTTTTAACTAAGGAGAAATAGTCTATAGAGGCCACCTCCAGTAGAGAGGCCCAGCCAACCACACATCTCAAACAATTTTAATCCAGAATTGTTCCTGTCTAAAGGAAATGCAAGAACAAAGGTAAAATCTATCAGAGACTGAAAGTAAGGCTATCTGAGACCTCGCCATCTAGGGATCCATCCCATCAGCAGACACCAAACCCCAACACTATTGCTGATGACAAGAATTTCTTGCTGATAGGAACCTGGTATAGTTATCCCCGGAGAGGCTCTGCCAGCATCTGACCAGTCTACATGTGGATGATAGCAGCCAATCATCTGACTGAGCACAGGGACTCCAAGAGAAGAGTTAGAGAAAGGACTGTAGTGTTGCTATATATTTCCAAAGGACTATGCTCGCATCTTTTCCTTACATTCAGTGACTCTTAGATATTTATTGCACTCTTCTTTAATCATACTTGCTTTGTAATGCTAATAAAAAGAAACTTACCAAAAGTAAATTGATATTGAAATGTATTGAGTTAGAACTATATTATGAAATAATAAAAATTTGAATACATTGTCCTTTATTTCCTAATTTTTCTATAAATTTCCATAATTGTTTTATAAATATTATTAAACATATATGGTTATTTTCTCAAACAACTTACTTATAATATACATTTTTGAATGTTCTTTCTGGGGAATATATTAAACATCATTAGTTTTTTAATCACCTATTTAATTACCATAGGAAAGCAATTAGATCAGAATTTGGCTTATGCAGCTCTCTTACATAAAATAGAAAGACATAACACAAAAATTAAATGAAATCATGTAAGAAAGGTAAATAAAACATAAGTACTTCTGTGGAATTTGATGTATGTATGAATATGTATTCATTACATTGCTATAAGAAGACTTTTTATATCTTAATATGTGACAAGAATTAACCTTTGCAATGGACTTCATAAACAATCACATCTACATTTATGACTTTCTTTTTTCATCAGCAAATGACTTCTACTCTTTTTACATTGATCCAAAAGTAGTCCTGGAACAAAGCCCAGCCACAGCCACTGAGTTTGAAATATTGTCTCTAAAAATGGAATTTAGTAGGAGGAACATGTTTGATGAATGAAAGACAGTCACAGAGTTACACAGTTGACATTGAGTCATTGCTAGCAGAAGTGAAAAAGAAAAACTTAGAAGAACTCACAAATGAACAGATTTAGAAACCTGTAGAAATCATCTGGAGATTCCAGTTAACACAAAAATATTACCTTAAGAAATATGCAGAAATAATTGCTAAGAAAGACAAAACAACAACCCAAACCCAAGCCAAACCAAATCAAAACAACCAGAAAGACCTGGTGATTTGAATGAGCTGTCCCCCTGAAGTCTTGGACATTTGAGTATTTGATCCCAAGTTGGTGGTAGTTTGGAGGAAATTAGGAGGCATGGCCTCTGAGGTTCTATGAAGAGTAGCTTTTTTTTTTTTATTAGATGATTTCTTTATTTACATGTCATACAATATCTCCTTTCCCAGGTTCTTCTCTAAAAATAAAATAAAATAAAATAAAATAAAATAAACAAAAACAAAAGCAAAAACAACCCCCTGTTCCCTCCCTCCTCCCCTTGCTCACTACTCCACCCTTTCTTGCCTCCTAGCCCTGGCATTCCCCTACACTGGGACAGAGAACCTTCACAGGGCCAAGGGCATCTCTTCCCATTGATAACCTACTTGGCTATCCTCTACTATACATACGCTGCTGGAGCCATTAGACCCACCATGTGTACTCTTTGGTTGGTGGTTTAGTCCCTGGAAGCTCTGAGGGAACTAGGTAGTTCATATTGTTGTTTGTTCTTAGGGGCTGCAAACCCTTCTGCTTCTTGAGTCTTTTCTCTAGTTCCTTCATTGGGGGACCCTGTGCTCAGTCCAATGGATGGCTGTGAGCCTCTACTTCTGTATTAGGCGGGTACTGTCAGAGCCTCTCAGGAGACAGGTATATCAGGGTCCTGTCATCCAGCACTTGCTAACATCGACAATAGTGTCCGGATTTGATGGTTGAATATGGGAAGTATTCCCAGGTACAGCAGTCTCTGGATTGTCATTTCTTTAATCTCTGCACCATAGTAGGTCTCTACAGCTCATTCCATTATCCACACTTTTGTCTTCCTTCTTCATGAATTTCTTGTGGTTTGTGGATTGTACTTTGTGTATTCTGATGTTCTGGACTAATAACCATTTATCAAAGAGTGAATACCATGTCTGTTCTTTTGTGATTGGGTTACCTAATTCAGGATGACACTCTCCAGATCTATCCATTTCTCTAAGAATTTCATAAATTCATTGTTTTTAATAGCTAAGTCGTACCCCATTGACTACATGTACCACATTTTCTGTATCGATTCCTCTGTTTAGCAACATCTGGGCTGTTTCCAGTTTCTGGCTATTATAAATAAGGCTGCTATGAACATAGTGGAGCATGTTTCCTTATTACATGTTGGAGCATCTTCTGGGTATATGCCAGGAGTGGTACAGCTGGGTCCTCTGGTAGTACTATGTCCAACATCCAGAGGAACCGCCAAACTGATTTCCAGAGTGGTTGTACCAGTTTGTAATCCCACCAGCAGTGAAGGAGTGTTCCTCTTTCTCCACAACCTAGCCAGCATCTACTGTCACCTGAGTTTTTTATCCTAGCCATTCTGACTGGTATGAGGTGGAATATCAGAGTTGTTTTATTTGCATTTCCCTGATGACTAAGGATGTTGAACATTTCTTTTGGTACTTCTAGCCATTGGGTATTTCTCAGTTGAGAATTCTTTGTTTAGCTCAGTACCCTATTTTTAATAGGGTTATTTGTTTCTCAGGAGTCTAACTTCTTGAGTTTTTTGTATATATTGGATATTTGCTCTCTATCAGATATAGGATTGGTAAAGAAATTAGGAGGCATGGCCTCTGAGGTTCTATGAAGAGTAGCTTTTTATCTTTGACTTAACAGACAATGTCCTCACAGAGAAGAAATATACTATATTTATCTTTCTGGGTCTGTTATCTCAGTCATGATTTTATCTAACTCCATCCAATTACCAGAAAATTTAATGATGCCAATTTTTAAAATATACAATATTTTCTTTATTCATTCTTCTATTGAAACTCATCTAGATAGTTACCAAATTTAGACTATTACTAATAGAATAATAATAAACATGGCTGAGCAAGAGTGACTGTGGTAGCATAAAGCATCTTTGTGTATATGCCCAAGTGTTGAATTGCTACGTTTTGAAGTAGATTGTGGCTCATCTTCCTTAAGATCCTTCATTCTGATTTCCATAGTGACTGTACAGGTATTCAATACTCCAGAAATGGATAAGCACTCCCCTCCTCCAAATCACTGCTCTTATGAGTCATTGGTTTTTGTTCTTGAGAATTCCCTTCACTACATTTTGATCATAATGACCTGTTTTCTGTAATGCCTTCTCTATCCATGTCATCTTGGCCTACCCACCCAACTTTGATGTTTTGTTTTGTGTTTTTGTTACATTATATTTTTCAACAATAACAGTTTATGATACCCTTATATTCTTGGATATGTTGTCTTCTACATGTTTGGTCAATCTTCCAATGGAACAAGCTCAGAGAGAATTTTCTCTCTAGCTCAAAGCATCTATAGATTACAATTAGTTCTTTGGCTAGGGGAAGTCATACTCAACACCCACCCACATGCTGGGACATTGTCTTTCTTTAGATCCACAAGGATAAATGTGCCACTATAACCCAGTCACGAATATCTTGCTGTTCCTGTTATTGTTAATTAGCCAGTTGACTTTGCAGTTCAGTAAGACTATTGATAGTTATTTTTCATCAGAATCTTCCATAGCTCATTTTTATACAATCAGAGACCATCTTCATGCAGAAGT